>JAAAKQ030299397.1:0-27028 GCA_010016005.3 Zanna intricata
AGGGGGATTACTTTAAAGGGGACAACATGAATATTGATGAATAAATAAATATTTTTTCCTAAAAATATAAAGTCACCTTACGTTTTGAACACACCTCGTATAAATAAAAATACTCTACAGGAGAAATGTGTTAGAGAAAATATATTATTATGGAATACAAATAAAAATTGTAGCATACAGGATTAAAGTTCATATATACTACAGTTCCTGTGTTATAGGATTAACTTCCAGTTCAAAACAATCTTTGGTGATAACATTTGCCAGTATCAGTATGCAACTTATATTCAAAAATTCTGGCATTTTTTTGCTATCACTGTTTGGTTAAATCCTTGAGATTTACATTCACTATTTAAATCTATTCTATATACTCTTAAAAAAAGGAACAAGAACACCAGTAGCAAGTTTCTGTTGCTTTTCTTTTGTAAAAATATTTATAGTAATATCACAGTAGTATGATAATAAAAAAATTTTGGCAGTTTGATGATAAAAAGTAAAAATTTGATGCATTCTATCACATATAACTAATTATTTTATTTTATAAGATGAGCATAAGGCATGCATGTTCATTTGAGCACGCATTAAACAATCTCAAATGAAGGCATATGCTGTATTGAAAGCAAAAGAAAAAAAATTGTCAAATTACATTATTACAGATCTCATATTAAATAAATAAAATTTACTTTTAATTAAAATAAATTAATGCTAAAACAAAGCAATGCCATTTTCCATATGGGTAAACTATTTTTTATTTAAAATATTAAACTGCAAGAGAACTGTATAAAAATATTGTGTGTAACTAAGTATGTATGTATGAAAAACTACTATTTCTAAAATTATCTCTCTAAAAGGTAATTTTTCTTTTACAGCAATTTTACATTATCAAGTAAAAAAGCACTTTAAAATCCAAGTTAGTCACTGGACTCACACTTTAAAGATTAGTAATCATGATATCTATTAATATATCATCATAATATTGTTTCTTTTTCAGATAATAACACATAACTTTTCAACACAAATTAAAGACAGTATGCTTGTTGGCGGAAAATTTCTGAACACAGCAGGAAATGCATTCTGTGTATCATCATACGACAGCACGTTAATACACTGTTTTGCGATGAAAGTCTAACATCAAAAGTACTATTTAAATCTTTCAAAAGGTAAAATTTAATATTATTGATAAATTTTCAAACAAAAGAAATTAAAATCTCACTCACATTTGACAGCATAGGTAGAAATTATCATCATGTCCAAATTATTATTGATAATTTTTATTGTCATTAATTTTTTAATTGTATTATTAGTGTCTAGTAACTCAAAATAAAATAAATCATTAGATCTGTATTTCATCTGCACATTACATAAACGAAGATAGGAAAATTCCATTCTCTTAATAATTTACAATTTAAAGTGGTATATAATTTCAGAACTAGTTACCAATTACAGGAAAGTTTACAGCAAATATTATCTTGGGTTTTAAGTGATGGCTCTACTTCCTTTGAATTTATGCAAACTACAAGATTATGCTGATTAACCAAAAATGTAAATATATGCTTTTCATTTATTCTTACAAAATGTCAAAACATTTTAGTCCGCAATTCTGTTTATTAAAATTGTTTTACTATATTTTTTTTAAATTATAAGCAAAGTGTTACTCTCTATTGTTTCTTAAGAATTGCTATTCAGAAAGTTGTTTTCCCAAGTTACAGACAAATATTCCAGAGAAAAAGTTCTGTTAACTGAGCTTAATAACTAAAGTACAGTGGTAACATAGGCAATCACACCTATGAGTGCCTATAATAGATACACCTTAAATTAGATTGAGATTAATAAATTCAAATTTTTTAGCGAGCTTCTAGTGAGAATTTTTATGTAAATAATAAAAAATCATGTAAAAAGACCAGACTGTACGAGATGCTAACTTCAACCAAGATTCTCAATAAATGTCAAGCATTTGAAAAACTACTCGCTAGCTCTTGCATCATAACAACACACAAACTTTGGCCAGCCTCCCTGAGAATGCTTCTTTATCCTCCTCTTTAAAGTTTTCAAATTTAGCTCCTCACAACTTACTTATTATTAAGTCATGACTAAATATCTCTGAAAGTATAAGCATATACTTTCATTGTTGCTTTACCATATACTTTCATGTCTTCAGATATGACTTTTATAAGTATTTTAATGAGCAAGATGAAATGAAAGAAAAAATAGCAGATCTTTGTCAGGAATTGTACTAAGGCTACACCATGAAGAGTGTAGTTAATATAAATGGGAGAGAACCCTAATTAAAGAAAGTAAAAGAAATTGTTTTCATGTTTAAACCTATTTATTTTAACAGTACCCTTTTATTTATATAAATGTAATGCCAAACTCTTAACATTAAATTCTTGATTCATGTCAATAAAGTAAAGAAAACCAAGTAACTATTTTGTTTGTGCCACTAATCAAAGAACTTCAGGGTTTTTTGCACTTACTTCTTGGAGAACAAGAAAAAAATACACTCTCATTCAAAATCTGAACTATTTGTAACACAATTTCAAACACTGGATTTTGCTTGCCAGCCTCTGAGTAGCATTTCAGCCTTTCATTTGGAGGGCCTGGGTTTAACCTCCACATCTAGGTTTTCCTATTACTTTTTTTTCTTTTTCAGATACAATTCCAAAAACCATCTTAAAGTAGGCACAATATTTTCATTTTATTATTATATTTTAACAAAATAAGCTTAACTATTAATGAGCAAATTTTTTTTCATAATTTTAAATAATTTATCTTTTTGTTAATAATATCAAATAATTTTACCCATAAATGTTACTTGACTAAAAAAATATACTAAAATACATTTTTTGCAGACCACCCTTATTGTTGGAAAAAACAGAAAAATAGTCTGCTTTATAACTAAATTACAAGGACAAATACAAAGTGTTTAACATCTTTACACATGGAAAAATGCAAAATGTATAGCTTTACAAAGAATATACATCATATGTGATGATATTCATCATTAATGTAATATTAATAACACATTACAACTATTACAAAAAATTTTAAAAAAAGTAACGTTTTATTAAAATAACTTAATTATTGAAAGTTGCATTTAAAATCTGACTATTCACAACTATCATAAACAGAACAATGAATAATATAAACAAAATAATCTTTTATCTGACTGAGCTGCATATTTTACTAATGCAGGCATCATATTACCCATTCTTTACACAGTCTCCAACATTTTTATAACAGACTTTACCAATAGGAAGTGGTCGAGAAATATGTGGCTGGTATAACTTTTTATTGGTATGTAGAAAGACTTACAAGTGAAATAGATCAGAAAAAGTCATATGTCATCAAAACAGGAATTTTACATTTCCTTTTCAATCTTAATAAGTACTAAAGTCTTAAAAAAATCTTAATAAATACTCTAAATAACAAATAATCATAATGTTAATAAAAGGTCATCTTAATAGTCAAAGTTACATCCTAGAAGAACACATAATTATTAATAAAAATTCATTTCTTTACTTGTTACTTTTTCCTCAACCTAGAGAACTTTAGTAATGATTTCTTCCATCAGAAAATGGAAACTAAATTAAAAACTTACTTAAAATACTAAAAGGAGAAAGATATTTGTTTACTAATTGATATAAAACTCTACAAGTTAATGAACATGGAAGAAAAAATAGAGCAGTGTGAAAAAATTATTTTTTGTTAATAACAGTTCTCTTTTTTTCTCTCAAGAATTTTGAAGTTTGTCTGAATCACATAATCATATTAAAAAAAACAGCCAAACTAATTTGTTTAATATTAACAGAAAAAGGATAACTTCAATAAAAACACAACTCCATGATCACAACTATTTTTAACCATTATTACCTTATAACCCCATTATTACCATTATTACATTAATAACCCGTATTACCAGTAATAACCCATTATTACATTATAACCCCTCCAACAGAAATTAGAAGAAGAGCTCAATATTTTTCTTCATTATTTAGTTTTTTTTTTACAAAATTGTCTTTCTTTTTTTAAAAAAATTTTTGTAATGATTTCTTTTCAGCAGCAGTTACATCATGTAACTCTGAACACAACCAAATTACAAAGATGTGTATGTAAAATGTATTACATTTAATCAGTAACATTAAAATCCAGAACTGATTTTGGCAAAAATATCTCAAAAGATAATGAAAATTTATTCTTTTCTTGTTTGGTATTGATAGTTCATATGAGTGATAATTTAAAAAATTACTGTTTTTTTTTTTTTTTTCAGAAACCTCTTTCCCCCATGTTTTCTCCTCTGATGATACATCCTAGACAGTTAGCTTTTCTTTTCTGAATTGTTCTGATTAAACTTCAAATTTTGTTTACTTTATTCAAATACTTCATTTTTTGCTTTGTATGTTTATTTTAATTTTCTCAATGCCTTTATTTCAAATACTTCCAGCATTTTTTTCTTGGTGACCATGTTTCTAATCAGTACACTCTAAACACAACATTTTACAATATTCTACTTCAGTTAAGCTCCATCTTACTCCACTATAATCATTTTTTCTATTAAATGTTCCTTAGCCATTGCAATTGACATGCCAAATAAATACTTATACTAAACAAATTACATCTGTCATTTGATTAATATCTTTTCCAACTGAACATTCAAAATGTACCAAGGTCTTATATTACCAGGGAACAATGAAAAAGAACTGTTCGAAGCTCACATTTACTGGCATCTGAAATCAACAGCAATCAAAACAATGGATTATAATAAACAAATATTATATTTGACATCAACATATTTTGAAGTTAAAAACAATATATTATTTTTCAGTTACTACCATCATACCCTCTTCCTGAAAAGTCTGGGAGAGATGTGCACAGATGCACTTCAAGTTTGAAAACAAAAATTTGGCAATAGTTTAAAGACTAAGAAATACAGTTTTTTTTACATTTTTGGGGTTCAGCATCAAGATTTTCTTCTTTTGAGAGAATTCCTTTGGGCAAACCTCTCTGTCCAAACATCTCACTAAACTCTATAAAATTTATTTTTGTCTTTAGATAACTTGATCCAGCAGTTTGCAATCTATAAAGAACAGTATGCAGAATTTTTGAGGGTATCCTATTAGTATAAGTTCATCTATGGATTACAAGCTACTCTATTAATCCAACCAAATATAAGATCCATTATTCTTCGAAACAATATAAGAGTGAATTGATACCAAAGGTAATCTTATGTTTAATATAGTCTGATTTGAATAAATAATCTATTCGTTATTGTAATTTTGGATACTCTGTTTGTGAAAAGAAACAATCAGTAAGTTTGGCAAAGAGGCTGGTGTGTTTAGAACAAAGCAAATGCTGCTCTGGAAACTCTTCAGGCTTCAGCAATTGGTTTGGTGTTTGTTGCCACTACACAGAAAATAATTAATTGTGATAATCAGACTATAATGATGAATTATTCAGATCATGTGAAGAGTGGTAGGTGTACTATTAAGTAGGTAACAAAAAGGAACTGATCCAGAATTTACCTGAAAGGGTCAAGAAGAATCATGGAAAGCCTAGATTAGAGTCCATAAAAAAAGTATAAAATTAACAAATAAAAATTACAAGTGGTATAAATAATAATCATATGAAGTTAAGAAACTATGTGCAGTTAATAAATAAATAAATAAATAGTGTAATTTCATCAATTTTGCTTATTTATTTTATTCCTAAAAAAAAAAAATAATTTTTGAATAAGTTAAATGAATGTTTATGTATTTCTATTTACAAGAGTATGTGTTTATGAATAGAGTAAATAAGAATAAAGAAAATAAATGAGAAAGTTAGAGGGTTGATTTTAAAATAAATCATCCAGATGTACACAATTGTAGATTAAATTGTAGATTGTAGATTGTAAAGATTGTAAAGAAATAATGTTTACATCTTAAAATAACCTAAAATATTATTATATTCCAAATAATTCCACTAAAACAATAAAGAAAGAGTACAGAGTAGAGTACAAAGGAAAGAGTAGTGTATATCAGATGTAATATCTGAATGGTTATATACAGTTAGGTCCGAAAAGTTCCCGAACTAAATTTCTGTATCAATGTAAGTAGTGCCATCTCTCAGACAACCAAGGAACTATGTAGTAATGTCTGACAAGTGTGTGTCATCATGTTCCGTCACTCCAGTGTTGTTATATATGGACGCGTATGTTGTGTTCATATGACCTCATGATATGGAACATCCCAACCCCTGTAGGGGAAGACACCCCCACCTTGTGATGTTACGGTTGCCACACCATCCCTCCCATTCCTAGCCCTGATGAAATTTACCAGGAGTCGTCTTATTGATCCTCAAACTAATTACATATCATAGTAATCAGCCTGGCCTCATCTGGGATGCTACCGATGCAAATGTCTTGGTAGACAATTACATCGGAGAATTTTGACTTGGCCTTTGCCTTTGCTGTAAGCTTCTTTTGGAAATCTCATTCTGTCCTACTAGATAACAGAGTTCGCAGAAGCACGAATGCCGCACCTAGTTCTCTAATTTAACACACTACTTGCGATTATAAATGTCTCATTATTGTTATCAGAATCTAGATAATAAATACATCTAAGAAAATGTTGCTTGCAACAACGGTAATTTAGACTAGTTCCCTTATAGGGCAGAATCAACCAGATTAACTCAACTTGTGCACAATTTAATTAGATCAAACTCTTCACCGTGTGACATTTACTTTTTTATTACATCTGCCCTTGTCAAGATGGGACTTACACCTCACGGCTGCATGGACTACACGCCCTCGGCAGTGCAGTCCCCGCCCCACCGATAGCGGTTACAAACCTAACTGCCCATCTGGATGGCGCTACTCCTCACAGCTGCAATTTAAAGTTTTTATAGTTCTAGGGAGGTGAGCAGCAATGAAGAAAGAATCTCTTGTAGTAAATCAAGAGACTTGTAGTAAACAAGAAATCCATACAAAAATGAATTGTTACAGTGGCAAAATTGTACATTACTTCACTCTCATATTAAAAAATAATTTAGTTTTGGATTAAACCAAAATGGATGTGCAAAGTAAATTTTAGTGTACCAGATTTTATTATTCTTTGCTATAATGGTTTTCGGAATCTTAAAAAATGGATTATTTTACTTATTATGTTTCATACTATATAATCATTAATTTTTAAAAGTAATTTTCTCCTTATAATGTTAATATAGCTTGAAATTAGTTCAAAACTAGAAGTTCTAGTGATTTGCAACTTCTAGCTTGATTTGAGTGTTATTTCTGCCATTGTCACTCTAACATTTGTAGTTGACGTGTTTCAGAGTACCTCAATTCTCAAAACTTCTTTTAGCACTGAATCTTCCTAAGTTGGGTTTGTAAAATAAATAACAATGTGAAACTCTTTCCATTCCCCATCACTGCTGTTATGGCCTCTTCAGCTCTGTCCCTCCCACTCTAACAGATATACAGTTTCTTGAAACTAATCTTTCTGATTTTTCATTTTAACAATTTAAAATTTTTAAATATTACATTGTATTTATTCAATGAACTTAGGAAGGCTCAGTGCTAAAAGTAGTTTTGATAACAGAGATACTCCAAAATGTATCAACTCGTTAAGACTGACCGTGCTAGGAATGATAGAAAATAACATTCAAATCAATTATGATAATCCTATCAGAAATATAAAATATTGTGAAAATTTTTATTTATTTTTTTTTTTTTTTACCTCCTGAACCACCATTAAGATATATCTTCAGAGGATGAGATGAATGAATTGTAGTGTGTGTGAAAAATGCCATGCCGACCGGGATTCGAACCCAGGCATGGCATTTTTCACACACACTTTATTATAAAACCTTAATTTATAAATAAAAGAGCAATAGAAATTAGCTATCAAAATAAAACACTATTATGCCTTCTAAAAAGAAAATATTGTGTATAAATAAAACTGCAAAGAGTGATAAACTAGAAGAAATATATTTCAATAATTACTACAAAAAAAAATGCCCCTCAAAAGATTTCAGCATTTTAATCCTACTAAGGTACTTCAAAACAAATCATTTTTGTAAATATTATTGAACTTTTATTAAGCAGGTACTTAAATATGTGATTTGACAGTTTTATTACTGATCTTAGTTTATAAATTATAAATCTGTAGGCCTTCATATTAAAAAAAGAATTTAATATTAAATTCTAATGAAGTATTTTAGATCGAACAAAATTTGAACTCCTTATTTTACTTTTGAGTTTTGTATAAATGAAATTGATACAAAATATGTTGCTGCAGGGAGAATTGCTTAGGAAGAATTACAAACAAACATTTACTTTATTTGTTAGAATATAATCAATACTTACTTTATTTCACCAAATAGATCACAAAAGAATTCACATAATATCTGCTGCTTATACTAAAAATACACTACTAAATAAAATTAAGTACCAAACAGGTGTAAATAATAGATTGCGTGCGTGTACACATATGCATGCATGCAAAATTTTAGGTTTAGTTTATTCTTTTTTTTTTGTCTTCAGTCATTAGACTGGTTTGATGCAGCTCTCCAAGATTCCCCATTCAGCACCAGTCGCTTCATTTCAGCATACCTCCCACATTCCTTACAATTTGTTTTACATATTCCAACGTTGCCTGCCTGCACTGTTTTTCGCATCTACCAGTCCCTCCAATATCAAAGCGACTATTCCAGGATACCTTAATATGTGGCCTACAAGTCTATCTCTTCTCTTAACTATAATTTTCCAAATGCTTCTTTTTTCATCAATTTGCTTCAACACCTCTTCATTTGTCACTTTATCTACCCATCTGATTTTTAACATTCTCCTGTAACATCACATTTCAAAAGCTTTTCTTCTCACATACTCCGATCATCCAACTTTCACTTCCACATAAAGCTACGCTCCAAACATATACTTTTAGAAATGTTTTCCTGACATTTAAATTAATTTTTTGATGTAAGCAAATTATACTTCCAACTCAAAGCTTGTTTTGCTTGTACTATTCAGCATTTTATATCGCTCCTGCTTCGTCCATCTTTAGTAATTCTACTTCCCAAATAACAAAATTCTTCTACCTCAGTAATCTTTGCTCTTCGTATTTTTAAATTCACTGGTCCATCTACATTATTTCTACTACATTTATTTATTTACTTTATTTTAAGAAATTTTAATAAATAATATTTTTTGCAAAACTTTGGCTAAAGTTGTAAAACTTCTAAGTTATTGTTATGAAATCAACTATTATATTTTTTTTAACAAGCTGTTATATATTGCATATAAGATTGTATAGGCATTATAAGTTGGTATAAAAATTACATGTAAGTTTTCACATGCAGTAACTTTTTTTACCACATGACTTTACAAAAGCACTGAAATAATACTGAAAAATAAATCAAAATAATTCACCAAAATAACATGAAAAACAATTATAAAATTTACAAATGGAAATATTTTCTAAAATGTCAAATGCAGAGAAGTACTGTTGACCTCACTACAAAAATCCATTATAAATTGTAATTTTCAATATAAAATAAGACCTTATAAACTTTATAATTACAGTGTAATATCACCAAAATAAAAAATCTGATGTGGACATCATGTGACTTCTTTGTATGCCTATTAAATTCTTTTCTTCCTTTCTTCTAAATCCTTTTCTTCACAGAAGAACAATTCCAAATTTTTCATGATTTTTTTTTTCATTTTATCTACAACATTACTATCATATTTATAAAATAAAATATGAAAGAGAAAATTCTTATTTGCAGTTTTTGAGTTATGACCTGTTGCGTTCACGCAATGTTAGGAGTTTACCGCAAGTTACGATGGTGCTTTAACACAACTGGGAAATGAGGTAAACAGCAAAACTTACAGATAATTTATTAAGACAAAATTCATTTCTGTAACATTAAAACAATATTTTCTGACATATTAAATTTTACTTTTACATTTTAGCTGAGTTGTAAAATTTTTCAAATAATATAATCATATAAACAGTTTGACTATGACACATTTGTCTTTTGGTTTATGATATAGTCAATTGTGTCTTTTTGTACATAGTCAGGTAAACTAGTCTTACTTCAGTGTCCTAACAGTAAATTTCTGTCACACTTATCAGGTTCTTCAATTTTCACGGAACGAATAAAGACAAAACTAACTGATTTGAAATTGATCTAACTAATTTTATTTCCAGTTGCTAAAATATAAAATTTCCAGGCATTTACTGCAGTAACATCAATGCAATTTACAAATAAGGTCCACCACCATTTTTTACCTCTTACTTGAATCCTGTTATTAGCAATCGCATTATCATGAGCATCTACTCTCCCCATCCCTTTATTGTAATCACTGATAATATTTGGCTGTTTTACATAGACATCTTTTCTCTCTTTCCTGTTATACCTTTTTTGTATTTAGTGTAGGTTCTGTTGATCCGTAATTTGTTATTACAGTAACAACTGAATTATCCCATCACCTCACTATGAAGATATTTTCATTTTTATCGAACGCATATTCATATGTTCCTTTTGGAGCTTTTAGAAATTTTCTCACTGATGAGAGTGGAATATTATGTAGTCTGTTTTCTCTTATTGTTCCAGCTACCAAGAAATTCATTTTTGTCAGTTTGCTTACTAAAAAGTAAGAACAAAAAAAAATTATTAAAGAAAATAACATGATTTTCTGGATTTTCAATTACTTTTAACAAATTACAGACAACCCTTCCTCCTAGCCCACAGCCACCGTTTTTCTCCCCAGTTTTACCACCGTATGGCTCAAAATTGTAGACATAACCACTAATAGAAGCAATACACAAAATTTTTAAACCAAATCTCACCGGTTTCCCCCTAATAAACATTTTCACTGAATGACGTCCAAAAAAAGGTACCATTTGCTCGTCAATTGAAATTATATGTGAAAAGAACCACTGGCGAAATTTGACATTCAGTTCGTTATAGTATGAGTGGACTTTTGAAAATTTATCCAATTTGTCTAGTTTTGTGCTGTCTGACAAATGTGTGTATCTTTTAATTTCATCGAATCTTTTTCAGGGCATTGTTTCTCTTACAAGCTTTACACCTTTATCAGCGTCTTTACTCCTGTACATTTTAGTTTGGGGAAGGGAGTGGTAGCCAATCAGAATTAGAATTCCAATAAATTTTTTTTATGTCTGGATGAGTTAAAAATAAGCTGGTTGTTCCTTTCCTTAGCATATGATACAGAAAATTCAATAATTTTGTCCAAGAAAACATCGTCAAAAAATAAACTAAAAGTTTCAAGAACTGTTAGGTCACCATAATGGTTTTTTATTTCTTCAACAAGTTTATTTATTTCACTATCATCTGGAATTTTTTATGTAGTTTGTAAAGAATTTTCCCAATTTGGACTTGATTTTTGTTCCTTTAGTTTTTTCTTGGGAATGTTACGTTTGGTTGGTTCAGTAGAAACACAACGATGAACTTCAAAATAACCAGCAATATCTGTAGGAACTATATCACCCTCCCCCCATCATTTGTAACCATTTGGTTATCATCAATGTCCTCCATCTGCATTTTAATCAATATCAGGTGGTATTAATTACTGCACTGACACAGCATGCTGCTTCCTCTTGCTCGATATCATCGAGTACAGAGAGCAATTCTTCTGCTGTTCTGTAATATTCTCGTTAAAAATAATAAGTAAATAATTTGGCTCACCTGTTGTGCTATACAAAAATCACATGAAACTAGAAACTAATATACAATTTACATTATGAAAAACGAATTCATCGTAATAAAAACACTCCAATTTACAACCCTTTCTCCTAGCCCACAGCCACCGTTTTTCTCCCCAGTTTTACCACAGTATGGCTCAAAATTTTAGACGTAACCATTAATAGAAGCAATACACAAAATTTTGAAACGAAATCTCACCGTTTTTTTAACAGGCAGTGTTATATTGCATATAAGATTGTATAGGCATTATAATTTGGCATAAAATTACATGTAAGTTTTTACATGCAGTAACTTTTTTTACCACATGACTTGTACAAAAGCACTGATATAATACTGAAAACCCCAAAATAAATCAAAAAAATTCACCAAAATAACATGAAAAACAATTATAAAATTTACAAATGGAAATATTTCCTAAAATGTCAAATGCAGAGCAGTACTGTTGACTTCACTACAAAAATCCAGTCTGCAAAAATCTCAGTAATAAAAGACAAAAATTCAGTCATTTCCTATCCTATAAATGTTATGTACTGTTATTCATAAATCATATAAATTTTATGTACTATTAAGTACATAAAATTTTATTTCATTAATAACTTCTGATATTTTTTCTTTTATTTTTTATTGTTATTGATTTATTTCATTTTTTTATAATCATAGGTTAAATTATTAACAAATCAATATGTTTAAAATAAAAAAATAGGTTAAAAATAAAAGATGAAATCTGATTTGAATCCTTCCTTTTCCTCTTTTCCTTCCTCTTTAAAGTACCACTTATGATATAGTGCTCAATGAAAGCTTATTACTGCATTACGGAAAAAGTCCAAAATCCAAATTTTCTGGATTTTGGGCTTTTGGTCCAATAGATTGCAATCAGAGGAGGAGATGCAAAATTAGATGTTACAACAGTTCTGAATCCATAATTTCAACATCCTAGGGTAATCATTCTTGAGTTATGCAAGATATGTATGTACATATGTAATGTAGATGTCATGCCAAAACTAGTCAAAATGGATATTTCCATTTAAATCTGAAAACCAAAATTATTCACGATACAATTCTTTCTTTACATTGTACAAGGAAGTAAAAAACTGAAACCAACAGAATTGTGTAACTAAAAAATATGATGTAAAAAGTAAGTATTACATTAATGTTTTTTGTAATTAGAAAAAAGATTTTTATATCAATATTTATAAACTTCTACCATACAGCTCTAATATGAATAAAACCTAGTAGGTGAAGTAATATTTTTTTTATCAAGAGGACAAAAATACTTGACTTTTATATTATCTAGAAATGGTGAGATTCAAAAAGATGAGGGGAAGGATTCAACAAAGAGAAATATTACTTATTTTGCTTTAGAAGTAACAATAAACCAACAAAAAATGGTGGTTTTTTTTGTTTTCTTATAAAGAGGACAAAAATGTTTGACTTTTATATTATCTGGAAATGGTGAGATTCAAAAAGATGAGGGGAAGGATTCGACAAAGAGAAATATTACTTATTTTGCTTTAGAAGTAACAATAAACCAACAAAAAATGGTGGTTTTTTTTGTTTTCTTATAAAGAGGACAAAAATGTTTGACTTTTATATTATCTGGAAATGGTGAGATTCAAAAAGATGAGGGGAAGGATTCGACAAAGAGAAATATTACTTATTTTGCTTTAGAAATAACGATAAACCAACAAAAAATGTTAAAATCCAAGTTAGTAAGTAGACAATACATGTCTGAAAACACTCTTAAGAGCATAATAAATAAAGAATTCCTTAAGATAACCTCAAAAAATGTTTACAAATTACGGTTCAGAAAGAGAAATATTTTTATTATAAGAGTATATTTCATTTAATCCCGGCGTAGCTAATTCGTGAGTATAAACACAATGACTATGTTCTCTAAAAAATATTCAATTTATTCACAGGTATCAATAATCTCCTGCTTCTTTAATAGTTATTTTGGGAGTAGCATTTACTCTAAGAGTAAATGAAATTGGATATCACCATCTTAACAGTTTTAGACATCCTTATGGTGGCGAACATAAATTGGGCACTTGTATCCATTAACAGGGGAGTATGGTAATCGTGAAAAAAATCAGTTTTTCATTATTTTTGTTTAGTCTGGACTCGAGGGAGGAGTGGTCATGAAATACCGGTAACTGTAAAACAGGGGTAATTTATTTTTTTGTGTTGTAAGCTTTTTTATGAGCACAATATCTATTTGATACCATTTTGAAGTTATGTCAAGCTAAAAAGGTTTCAAATTTAATAAGTTGTTACAATTTTAACAAGAAAACAAGTTTTTTTATTAGCAGCCATTTATGATTAAATATTGGTGACATAAAAAAATGAATTAAATTATTTTCTACGACAATAAAATGTATTTTATAAAAGTTCTTGGAATGCCTGTTAAAATTATTTGAATCATATCAATCAATCAACTGTTTACACTACTAATGTAAAAATTTACACCAAACAAACAATTAGTAAAACTGTAATTAATAAAACTGTTATTTTTCAAATAAAGTTTCTTTCAAACCATATTAATCAGTCTTCTTTTTCATAAACAAAGTAATTGTTTCATAAGTTTTTCGGTTAGCACAAAAACTAACATTAATGTTTCAATACTGCTACATAAAAATATAATTACAAAAATTATTAAAGCTCATCTTTAATTGACTCTTGCAATGAAAATTTATACTTCCAGGAAAACCTTTCTACAGTTTCTATAAGGTAGGAATAATAATAATCATCTTCATCGACTTTGGCAAGTTTCTTATACCATATATACAAAAACCGCACTAATTTTTTAAGTTTGTGGTTAACTTCATAGTCACTCATACATAAATTTGAAGAAGAAATCATAGCTAGAATAATCTTTTCAATTACATCATGCTCTACCCTTGATCCTGCATTAAGGCTGTTAACTTCCACACTAATTTCTTCAAGAATAACATTTAAATGTAGTGAAACATGCTCTATTAAAAAATTGGCCAGCTGTTCACACCAACGTTGTTCTTGCAGTTTTGTTTCTAGACCAATAAGATTATACTGCCGCAGTCGTTCTTTTGCCTCTCTAATTCCATCAAAAGTAACATTGCTGTTTGTCTCTTTGGATAGAGTAAATGTTTTTTCTGCTTCTTGCTTTTCAACAATTAAGTCATATATAAAAGTTAAAACTTTCACCTGTAAGTAAATCAAAACAATATTAGAAAACATGTTGTAAATTTTAAAAGTCTATAAGATTTATTACAACAACAAATAAAAACCAATTCAATAATTATAAATAAAAGTATTCAAGAAATGGAAATACCAAGTGTTCCTCCAGATTAGAATTGTAGGATTAGTTTTGAAGGCTACTATATAAAAAAACAATATTCTGCAAACATTATTATTAACTAAATTAATATATTCTCACTCCTGTAGATCCTACTAAGAAATGAATTCTATTATTGTTAATAAAGGAAGATAAGATAAGTAGAGAAGGTATTGTATAACAAGAAATCATCACTTTAGTTATATTTTGAATTATTACATTATTTATTTACTTCAGCAAAAAACCTTTCATGCACATGCCACTTCAATTAAGGCTCAATTTATATCTGGTCACACTACAGTTCTTCATATAGCTGGTCTCATTAAGTTTCACTTTTTCCTCTTCAATGCTGTTAGAACAATTGAAGTAAACTATTAAAATAACAATCCTAATTGTTGACTAGCATTTCAAGCTTTACATATTAACCTTTAATCCTCAAAGGTGATGGGATCTTATCAGAAAAAGCAGAGAACAATGAAATCAAGAAATCATACATGAAAGAAGTATCAGCCATGACATGACATAGAAAATGGCATAAATCAACCATTAAATAGAAAATAAGAAATCAATAAACACATCCTTCTGCGCTGAGCAGCTAATTTATTCACTTCTTCATTTCTTTGTAAGTTTTTAATATTTCTTACATTAATATTGGGGTATGATTTTATTATCTTTGTACTGAGTTTTAAGAGAAAAATATCTTTAAATAATGTAACTTTAGTAATTTCAAAATTAAAAATTAAACAACATGCAATTAGTTTATCATATATTATTAAGACAAATTTTAATATAATACGATCAATTTACTTTTATCTTACCAAAAAGATTATTTTATTTTTATTTCTACATTATGTCGATCCAGTGATGGATCCAATGTGTTTAACTGAATGTAAAATTAGGCTTTTTTCTAAACATTAAAAAAAAAATAGAAATAAATAAAACTACTATACAAATCTTACAACAACCAAATGTCATTAACCAAGTCAGTAAATTATGAGTTTCTTGTATCGTCATTTTTTCACTTAGAACTTAAATAAGATTTTGTTATATTATCAATTATGTACTCCTGTCTAAAGTATACATCTTCTACTTTCTTCACTTTTCACAATGTCTTTCAGTATGGCGCATGTATTTCAGAAAATTTATTTTTGGCATATTTGTTTAACACTGACGATGTGTAAAGTAACATAACCTTTTATTTCAGACTGTGCCATTTCAATGGGGTTAGCTTCCAATGGGAGATTTGATAAAATTTTCTATTCCTTTTATCTCTCTTTCTCTCTAAACTTTGGATTGGAATACTTTACCTGCTACTTTTCTTCATTCTTTTGAATTGAAATATGTCAAGCCTTTACCTGATTTTTCAAATCTATCTTTTTTTTTACGAAACTGATTATCTCCTGAGCTTATGAACTTAAATTTTTATGTTTCATTGTGGATTTAAATTAATTTTTTGCAAGAAACTAAAAACAAAAGAATAATGAGAAATAGATTCTTACTATACTTATCGTATGTATGGACACTTTATAAATCAAGAAAAGCAAATTATTCTGTATTGGCAGAAACAATATGTACATGTAACGACTGTTATTATTTTATAGACATCAACTTATATTTAGTTTAAAATAATTGTTACTTATTTTTAATATGACGCTTGGCTATTGATGAATATCTACCATTTTCAGGTCATTTAAAGGGAGGATGAACAATTTTTTCTAAATTAATTGTTTCACATAATAGGAAACAAAGTTATGCATCGTTACTTGTCTATGGTTTATTGTGTCTTATATAATAAATTTTCATTAGTGCTTATAAAACATGTATCTTATGTTACAAACTACCAGTTCAGAAAGGTAGTATTTTGTAAAATAATGAAATTAACTTACTAATTATACACAAAAAAAAAATAAAGATTAACTAAAACATACACAAAGCAGTCACAGTACACTTTTTCAGTACTTCGTTGGGATATTAGCATTGGGATATAATTAACTAGGATTGGAATATAACAGCTCAGAACCAAAATCATTAACGTCAAGGGTAATTTTATTGGCTATATGAGGTTGAGCTTTATTCTAAAGCAAAATCTTTAATCTAAATCTTTTCAAAATCAACTTTTTGAAATGTTTTAGCACATTTTTTGAACTAGATCTTTGCTTTCAATGATAACAGTAGCTGGAAGTAGTTATTGCAATTCACCGTTTCACTTCTAGATTTAAGTGAATAAAAATTAGATCTTCCATATCCCAAATATCGTAATTATCAATTTTCCTGCAAAAGGTAAGTTTTGAATTTTTTGCTTTAAAATATGAAGGATGTTTCTAGATTAACCTTTACTGCTTACTTTTTCAGCTTCAAAGTGACAGACCCATGCCTCATTAAAGTATTGTGTGGAACAGAAATGATTTTCCTTTATCTTATTAACATTTCAAAAAATTCTGGGAAATTTTCAAATGATTCTCTTTGTTTATGACAGTCAGCTGATGTGGAATCCAGCAAGCCCACAAACTTTTCAAAGTTCAGAGTCACGGACGATTGAAAATACTAGACCCTGGGTTTATATCCAATTCATTTGCTTTATAAGCTATAGTTCCATTGATTATAGTGAATCATTCATTATTCAACCCATTTCAATATTCTCATTACTCTTAAATGAAATTGGAAGGCTTAGTTTTCCTTTGTTCATCAGAAAAACAGAGAGATACTACTTTTTTTAAAGGAAACAATCCATTCTTAGAATTTGTTTTTCAACTAAACTCTTTCTGTATTATTGTACCATTCTATAAATGATCTCTGCATTTCATTTCTTATGAACTGAGAAATGTTTCAATAAAAGCACATACAGTGAACAATTCAGAAAATGCAGCTGGACAAAGAAGCAGTCATTTTAAAATTATTTTTCCAATTGACATCTTCCAATGAACAAATGATATAAGATTATGATTTATAACAGAAGAATCAGTGTTGCAAGAAATTTGATAGAGGGGGAAAGATTTTCCATCTTGTTTTGACTTTGGCATAAAATAGAAGGGAAGTAATTATTTTAAAACTCAAAATTGAAGCACTATTTATTTGATAATATTTAATTAAAAACAGAAAATATTGACAAGAACTATGCGTACATGATAAAATAAGTAAATAAACATGTGAAGCAGAAACATGTTAAACAATACCAGTTAAACCTTGGAATTCAATAACATTAATATGAATGTTCTATTCCGCAAGTATAAAATTGCAATCTGTATGTAATATATGGTTTTTATATCTAAACATGAAGACACTTATCAAATGACATCTTAGAAGAGAAATGGCGAGTTATTAATTTTCTATACCTTAAGATATAAAACCAAATGATATTTTACACGATAACAATGCAAAGATATCAATAAAAAGAACAAGTTGAGTTTTTATGCACTAATAAATTTAAAGGTACTTGAAAATGTGTTACTCAGTTAAGCATATTCCAGATGTTAGTATTAAGTATAGTGCAAAAGGTTATCTATGATGAAATGTCATTTTTTTGAAAGTTGTGCTTATTGAATATTTAAACATAGAAGCACAAAACACATTCAGATTTCAGATATGTACCCGAACTGAAAGTTTGTTTTGATCATGAAGATAAGACTTTATTTGGTTGAATAGTAATCTTTGATAAGACAGGAATACACTATTATAATCAGAATAAACATTTTAAAAAACAATAAGTAGAGTGAAAACACATTGAACCTCTAGTACTACAGATCAAAGTTTAGCTTCCTACAATCCAAGTAATGCTTCCTGCCTTTTGGGATATGAGAAGTTGTATCCTTTGTCAATCCTTGGAGAAACCAACATATTGTCAAAAGTGTTCTCTTTTTCAGAGTTGCTGAAAAAAGATTTGAGACCAGCTGCTTGGACTAAATATGCAGATTGTTGTGTAAATGAGTAATTCTTTTGCAGGACAATGCTTAACCTCATACAGTCAAATTGACATAAGATGTAACCCACCAAATTAGACTGAAAACTCTCACTACAACCAGCCTATGGTCCCAATCTGAAGCTGTGCCACTATCAATTCTTGTCTGTTAGTTTTTTCATAGAAAAGAAGATTTGAAGTTAATGAAAATAAGTTACAGACATGGTTCTAAGATCTACCTACAGAATTCTTTAATCTCACAGAGATGAAAATAATTTATTAACATCTATTAGGTCCTGGTAATAAATCTAGATAAAATAGTCCAATACAAACAATAAAAAATCACAAAATGTAATATAAATTAAGAATTAACATGAAGCTTTATCAAAACTGCACTACATTTGTTATACAATAAGACTGCTCTACCTTTCCCCTACTTGCTATAGTGTACATAATATTATGATTTATGATAAAAAGGAGTAAATTAATTTGTAACACTATCTATTCCAGTCTTTGTGATGATGGTAAGTACCTGAGATTTAGGAAATACTAGTAAGAGTTTTTTCCCTGAAGGTAATAATGTTTATTGTACAGTTGATCTCTATAAATAGAGAGGTATCATTTGAGTCACCTGCAACTGGCAGGACTGCTGATTTATTAGCTTGGAAAGACAACAGAAGATTTGCATCAATTCTTAAATTCTTAGAGATCTGGCAATGCTTGCTACTGTTGAATGGTGAATATATCTTGTCAGGTTACTAAAAAAAATAAAATTGTAGGAAGTAAAAGACAGATTTTGTTGTTAAGAAAACATATCATACAAATAATTAACAAATAAAATAACATTTGATTTAGATATACTTAAATAATACCTTTATTTTAAGTTCATCTGGTGCTTCAGTGCTGAATAATTTATTAAGAACAGTCAAACCACCCTCATCTACAAACTTCTTTTGTGCAATAGGAAATCTTCTCACAAGGCAAGAAAGAGCGTATAGAGCACTAGAACGTACAGGTGGTGTTTTGTCCAAAACAAGAAGACGAAGCAGCATTTCAACTGCACCCGATTCAAAAGCAGCTATCTGTACACCAACATTGCTTTGTGCAGCAGAACCCAACAATCTAGCAGAACCGGAACGTACTCCTGATGATGTAGAATTTAAAGAAGGAAGAACAATATTGGTAAGACTATAGACATAATAAAAAGATTAAAGAATTAAAATAAAAAACACAAATCACCAATTAATCTTATTTTAAAAAACAAATTCCTGTGCCTACATTTCAGATCTATGACTCATATCTAATTTCCTCTATCTGTATCACAGTCAAATAATAAAATGAAAGCAGTATTATTGTAGAAGATTATTATTGTACTAAAATTGTAATATCTGTGAAATTTTCAATACAGGATTGTGTAATTAATACAGGACCTTTTTGTTTACATGTGTCATCCTGTTCAAAAACTGTTTGACATCTCATTAATTTTTGTTCACCTTTACATCTTATAAATATAGTATTTCTTTAACTTTTTACTAATTTTTTTTATAATTTCTAAAATTTATAATTTAAAAAAAAATGATTCTTATACACTAAGTGAGCTGAAGGTTGCCCCTGACTTTCTGAACTGTCGGGTGGCTTAGATGAGACAGGTACACAGAATTTGTTATACTATTTAACCAGATGACATCATTCAATTACTAATAAATGATAAATTTATACACAAAATGCAAACACAAAAGACTAGTACAATACAATGACTAGAACATTAGATACAGCATTTGTTGAGGGAGCAAACTTTCAGCTCATGCACTGTAATTAATTACAATTATTTTTTTAGTATATACTCTATACGAAAGCTGCTAATAATTAATCTTAAAACCAATTAATATAATATAAATTAATTATATAAAAGCAATACATACATTTCATCTATGTATATATCTCATTAAACATTTTATTATGAATATAAAATATTACTTTTACTTAATATTTTTTCAAATTAATGAGTCCGTTTCAGGAAAGCCTAAATATACTTCCTTTATCAATTCTAATGAATTACCATAGATAAAATATTTGAAGCTTTATCATTAAAATGATCTTCAAGCAACATTATGTGGTAACAAGTTTATAATCATATCTTGAGACAATATATAATTGCTGTCTTAAAGCATGAAACATCATCATGTATACTTTTAATAAACTGTAACTGTTATATTTTATAACTAAAGGATTCTGGCACTTTAATAAATCAGGTACCTAGAAAGTAAATTTTACACTTTATTTCAAAAACGTGAAAAGAAATTCGCTCAAAAATTAAATCATAAAATTCATTAACATTTACTAATTAAATCACTCATCAAATTTGTTTTTAACCACATACTCAGTTATCTTTTAATGAAAAAAAAAAAAATGTTCATTTACTTCAATTGCCATAAGTGATTGTGTCATACTGTTATGACTATGATCATATGTTTTTTATTTTTTGTTTTTACTTACTTGTATCAACTAAAGGAATTACTGTGATCACAAAAAATGTCAATTTTCAGATTTCAATGGAAATATCCATTTTGACTAGTTTCAGCTTGATGTCTATACATAATATCTCACAAAACTCAAAAAGGATTAGCCATAGGATATTGAAATTTTGGATTTAGATCTATTGTAACATCACACTGTGCACTTCTCTTTTGCAAGTGCAATCAACTGAACCAAAAGTATCCAGAAAAACCCAAAATCCAAGAAAATGTGGATTTTTAACTTTATTAAGTGCAATAATAAGCTCTTATCGAGAACTTTTTAATGATATATCATAAGTGGGACTTATTTTCATTGGTTCCAAAGATATAATCAAATACAATTTTAATTAATAAAATATTTGGATCTTCAAAGGGGAAGGGGCATATCGGTTTGAATCAGACTTCTTTTTTTTTTTTTTTAACTTTTTTTTATTTAAATATATTGATTTGTTAATAATTATTATCTTCAGATTGTAAAAAAAATTTACAATAAATAATAATTAAATAACAATAAAAAGTAAATATATGCAAAAATATCAGAAGTTATTGAAATAAAATTTTAAGTATTTTTCATAAAAAAAAATATATATATGTAATTTTTAAAAGGCGTACAAGGAAGTCGTGTGGTATCCATATCAGATTTTTTTAATTTAAGACAAAATAAGAATAAGGAGAAAAAAGTTGTTAATAGTCTTCTGTGGAAGACAATGAAATATGGATGGATGTCATTATAGTCTGTTACACTTCAAAAAATGACTGCCACTAACTAGGATCCCGCTCCTATACTACCACCACTCCCATGCTCTGAAAACTTAAGAGCCCCTAAGAGTATTTTGTAATTAACAAGTTTTATCTTATTACCAAGGACATTTCCTTTGGACTGCAGATATTTTACTGTTATTTTATTGTTTACTGATTGGCAGTGTGCTCTCTCATTTCCATTTTACTTAATTTTGCCAGTCTGTGTATGTTTCTGTACATTTGTCTATACAGATGTACATAAACCATGTTTTATTATGTTAGTTAAGAATAATTTACCTGCTGTAATATGTAAAACCAATCTTGTTTTAAATGTTTTAATTTGAGTTTAATCTCTTTATATATGATTAAATATTATTGTTTTTTTTTTTTTTCAGTGTACTAGTTTTCCTTCCATCTATTTTTTTATCTTTAGACATTTTATTAATTTTAACAATAGGAGTTTTGAAACTTTATATTTTTTCCAAATACATGTGTTGCTTTTTTTTTATTTATAGCCAAGAATATGATTTTTTATCCAATTGTTGTAATGTATTCTTTAAATGTAGTAGGTTTTGTTGTTCTGCTGATGTATTTTTCATCACATGTACAATTAATTGATATGATACACGATACATATCACTAATGATATATATGTTACTGTTAACATCTTTTCAATAAAGATTTTTGTTTTATTAATTTGGAAATAAAATTATTGATAATTTTCTAGGCTGATTTTAATTTAAATTTAAAAAAAAATAAGTTTATTATTAAGTAAATGCACATAGATGATTCAGGAGGGAAATAATTTTGGAACAGATTCTAGAGCTTGAAAAAATTCATACAAACAATGAATGAAAATCATTTGTTACAGAGTTAAAGCTAGCAAGAAATTTCACCTTGATTTCAGTTTCTCTGGTGAAATGAGGTAATACTCAAAAGTTAACGCATTATATAAACAATAAACTTTATGGTCTCTTATGTTTTTTTACTTAAAAATCAAATAAAATAAGTCTAGAACTGTATTGCCTGTAGTTTTCATTACAATTAATGAACAACAAAAAAAAATTTGATGACAAAAAAAATATTTTTTCTATGTTAAAGTTAATAAAGTACAATAATTTTGTTGAATGAATAATAAATGCATCAAATTTATTATCAAAACTTGTGAACAATTTTAATTCTGAGAAAATTGATGACTTTATTTCATCAATCTGGTTTATTTTGAAAATAAAACACTACTGAATTATGAATTTCTAAAAATTAAAAACAGCTGTTTTTGGTACAATAAATTTAGACCTTTAAAAAATAAGGTTGCAATACTAACTACATGCTTTGAAAATAATTTGAATACTGCTCATTTGTTATAATTTTTTTGGAAAAAAGATAATAAATATTAGGAGATTTAATTGATTTTGGCATAATTTTGATTGTTTATTTTTCAGAATCAAGTTACATAGTATTTTTTTTTTGCAATTGTATTCAAAGTGTACCTATATTTTTCCAACTGAATCTGAATTTAAGAAGTGAAATTCAATTTTAAATTCTTGGTTTTGAAAAATGATGCATCTCTTCACTTAAATTATATCAGCATATTCACTGCAGAATATGCTGATATAATTTTTGTGTACGGCTTTTGTGATGAAATTATTCCAGTTGTGATGGAAGAATACAAACACGGGTATCCTACACAAGTGAATCCAAACTATAAAATATTTTTAGAATTTTTAAAAATTTTGTGAGAAGGGTACATTTTCCAGCATTCATGTTACATCTGAACATCAACCGGTACATGGTGATGAAAAGGAATACATTATTCAGGTGGTACAGCTTAGTTCTATTACGAATAAGTGAAGAATTTCTACACAACTCAACATTCCACAAAGTACCGTATAGAAGACATTGCATCCTCACAGACTGCATCCTTATCACATACAGAAAATTCAAAATTTACAGCTTGGTGACCACACCAGATGACTGCAATATTGTCAATGAGTTAACAGCAACTATTACTTAATTCCATACATTCTGTTTTCAGACAAAGCTATTTTTACCTGTAATGCTGTGAACAACACACAAAATTTCCCATTGGTGGTGTAAAGAAAACCCACATGCTGCAGTTGAATCAAACTTCCAACAATGATTTTCAGTGAATGTTTAGTATGGCATGACCGATAACCAATTAATAGGCCCTTTCACACTCGAACAATGTGTCAAGGGGAGAAATTACCTGGAATTTTTAAACAATGAATTTCTTACAGTACTTGAAAATTTCTCATTGGCAAAATGAATTGAATGTACTGTTAACTTGATGGAATACAGACAAATTTTATGAATGAAGTAAGACAATTCTTAGATTTAAAATTTACTGGTAAATGGATTGGACATAGATGGTTGGTAAATTGGCCATTTAGATCACCGGACTTTACTCCCTTAGATTGTTTCTTGTGATGGATGAAATGCAAGGTATATAAGCAAGATGTATACAAACATAAATGAGATGACTGACTGCATTCTGAATGCCGCTGCCATCATCAAGGAATGCAAAAATATCATTAGGTTGGCGACAGAAAATGTAAGGAAACATGTTGAAAAGTTCTTTTATGCCAATGGTGGAATTTTCAAACATTTACTGTAAAAATATAAACCATAGTGAGAATTTTTTTAAAGTAAATTAAAAATATTTTCATTTTTCTAAGGTCTAAAATTATTGTACTAAGATGTGTTTTTAATTTTTATAAATTTTAACATTTTTCTTATAAGGTCTGTTCTGTTTTTAATAATAAAGTTGATCTTTGTTTTTGGTTTTCAGAATTAAATTTTCTACAAGTTTTTATTATAAATTTATACATTCATTAGTTATTTGACAAAGTTAAATCATCATAGTCAAGTTAGATCATCATCATCAGTTTAATCATCATCAAGTTAGATCATCATAAGAACCATGGGAAACACAGTTCTGAAACCTGTTTTATTCAATTTTTCAGATCAAAAATTAGCAGAAACCATTAGGTTTATCTCTTATATTATGCCTTAAAAATTTCAGTATGACCTCATTTCACCAGGGAACTGAAATCCAGCCAAAATTTTTCACTAGCTGCAATTTTGTAACAAAGTGTTTTCAAACATATTTTTGTGTGAATATTTTTTGTAATTTCACATTCTAGAATCAATTTCCAAATTATTTCCTTTCCTCCTGAACTCAACAAACACTGATAAAAATAATTCTAGTAAATCATGTATAGAACAAGAACACAATATTACTAATACTTACCCCCCATTTTTAACAAATTCATTTGCATTGTCAATCTGATGCAATAAATATTCTAAGTCTGTTAATATAGTAATTTGTTGCTGTTGTAATTCTTCAGTAACAGGCACTTTATCATCAATTAGTTCTTTATAACTTTCCAGCAAACCATTCATTATTTCAATATCAGTTTTCACAGCCATATGCAAATCTTCAAAATCTTTTTTTAATTCTTCATAAGTTTTAAACTTATTTTTAACTTTGTCTTTCACCTGAAAATAAGGTAATTAACATTTTATTAATTTGAATGACATTCCGATAGATTATTAAGACTAATATTCATCCATTATATAAACAAAATTGAATTTTTTTATAAATTCAAATTTACAAAATTATATTATATCAATAAAATTATTAATGGATAATAGATCTATTAAAAATCTATTATCTGCAATAATGAAAAATTTAGACACAAAATTCTGTTCAAAATTAAATAATATAAGTATCTAAATCAGATGCAATTTCTGAAACACAATACTTCAAAATGATAAACAGGTTTAAAAGTATTAAAACACAGAAAAACTTATAATTTATTTGAGTATAATAATGATGATCCTAAATACTTTTCTATCTATGCAACTGGACCTCCTAATATAAGTATATGAAACCAAAATAGATAGAGTTCATTCCCACTGTAAGAAAGAGTTATACTAAACAACTATCAAAATAAAATAAATAATGCTTAATTTTTATTTATATTGAAATGCAACAGTTATGAATGCTCAAGAACAATTTAACACAAATTAGAAATCTAGTCTTAATGTGCATTTCAGCTGTTTAAAAAATGTTATCATTAATAGTTCAAAAAGAATACTGAAAAATAAATACAAAAGTAGACATAGAGATTTAAAAAATACAATCATTCAGTGACACACAAACAATGATATATACATCAAATAAAAAAATGCATGTGTCAATCAACATTCAAAGTTTCAAAGTAGCTTACAATGTAATTTACACTAAGAAAACTCTTCATCTGTTAGTCTAGTATTTCTTTCTAAGTGTTCTTCTTATTACATGTAAATAAATATATTTTAAATCTATTTTATCTGAAAATGTACAAAGCATAACTAAACTAAAAGAAATATTTGAAAACAGTCCAGCAAAAAAGTTACGATTTTCTGCTGATATTGTTACTTTGGCTGAAACTAGAAATAAGTTACACAAAGTAATACAAATGGGTTCATTACATTAGGAGAAATTTAATTCGAAAGGATCAAAAGCAGACTAGCTTAAGTCAGGAAAGCTTTTTTACAGGAAAAATCTGCTGTTATCAAACACAGATTTAAGAATTGAATGAAATTATTAAAAATATTTACATAATGCTATAATTTGCAGCAGTTAAACATGGACAATAGGATACTGAAAAATAAATAAGACTTTTGAATGTGAAGAATGCTGAAAATAGATGAGCAGATAAGAAAAAAGTATTAAAACACAGAAAAAGTTAAAGTTAAAGTTTTCGGGCTGGTCTAGTGATTAACGCGACATCGCAAATCAGCTGATTTCGAAGTTGAGAGTTCTAAGGTTCAAGTCCTAGTAAAGATAAAAATTTT
>JAAAKQ030299409.1:0-10188 GCA_010016005.3 Zanna intricata
GTTATTACGTAGCCCAATGCATAATAAAAGAGGTAGTTTTAACTGTGTTACAGATACCCTGTAGATCAGTGTTATTTCATTATTACCTCATTTCTAAGAGAAACTGAAATCCGGGCAAACTTTTTCGCTACCCGTATCTCGATTACATCGCCTTTTCGGACAAATGTATGATTTTTTACTTCCTTGTGCAAAGTAGTATTGTGATCTCGAAATTTTCAGATTTCAACGGAAATATCCATTTTGACCATCCCTGAATCTGTTTTGACTAGGTTCGGCGTGACGTCTACGTACATACATATGTGTCCTGTATAACTCAAAAATGATTAGCCGTAGGATGTTGAAATTATGGATTTAGGACTGTTCTAACATGTAGTTGTGCATCTTCCCTTTTGATTGAAATCGACTGGACCAAAAGTGTCCAAAAAAGCCCAAAATCCAAAAAAATTGGAATTTAAAATTTTTTCTTAGCTGCAGTAATAAGCCCTCATTGAGAACTTTTCAATAATATACCATAAGTGGTAAGTTATTTTCATTTGTTCCAGAGTTATAGCCAAATAAAATTTTCATTACTGAAATATTTGATCTGACTTCATGTACATATACTTTAATTTTTTTTTTAATTTAAATATATTGATTTATTTATAATTATTAACCTCTGTAAAAATATTTTTACAATAAATAATTCAATAACAAAAATTTTTTTTTAAAATCAGAAGTTACTAGTGAAATAAAGTTTTATGTACTTTTAAAAATGTGTATATGTAATTTAATAGGCATACAAAGAAGTCGTGATTTCCACTTCAAATTTGGTGAAAAATCTGATTATTTAATATTAATTGAAAATTATAATTTATAACCTATTGTTTTTATTTATGCTTTGTTTCAGTCTACTAGATAATAATATCACTATAAAATTTAGTAACCTTCTCCTGTTTCATGTATGTTTTCATTTTGTTGATGGTTACATCATAACCATCAGTAGCATCATAGTTGACCGATGGTACTTACAAGTACCATCTACCAAATTATTCATAGAATATGATAACATATTTCTATTATGTTGACAGTATCAGTTTTAAAATGAACAGTTGGAAAAATAGCACACTTTTACTGTTGTCTTATTTTAGTTCGATTATTATGCAATAACTTTTGAAAAATGTACTTGTAATTTTTGTTTCAAAAAGATATGAAACATTTTTAGAGATAGTTATTATTACTCAAATAGTATGTATTATTTTTTGTCATTCCTCTGACGTAATACCTTACAGTAGTTCTGGAGGCTAAACAGAAAAAAAGAGGTTAGTGCTGTTGTATTTGTGACTACATTTGTATGATTTTATTTACATTTTCAATATGTTCGATTATTATAATGTTATTATAAATGAAATTGAATTAATTCATGTAATGAACACTGATTTTTCTCAGGGCAACAAACAGTTCACTGATAGTGAGGATTTTAATAATATTTTTTTGTTGTTTCACTAACTAAACTGCCCCTTATTAAATAAAGGTAATTAGTTACTTTTACAAACCATACAGAAATGATTGTAAGTCCCAATGGTAATGTAACCACTCTGTAGGCCAACAGTACTTATAAGTACCTTGGTCATATCTAAAATATTGTAAAAACTGTTGATGTTTTATGCTTTATTTTAGGTCATTATTAACAAAATATATGAACAAAAACTATAAAAAAATGTTTTTTTTATAATGTTGTCAACTAAGGGTTAAAAAACATAGTATTAGATAGATATAAGATTTACATTTATTTAAAGAGTAATAAAGGGATTTTTAATCTAACCTAATATTGCAGGTAAGATTATTGAATTAATAATTGTATAAATATTTTATGTTAATAAAAACTAATATTTTCGTAATTGTGTAACTGTCCACTTTATTAAAAAACTGGAGGATCGTATCTCACTTTCAAATGAAATATGTTTAAATGAAGTGCAGCAAAAAATGTGTATATGTAATTTAACAAGTGTACAAGGAAGTCATGAAGTGTCCACATCAGATTTTTCCCTTATATCAAGCTCTAGAATCAGTTTCTAAATTATTTCCATTTACTCCTGAATCATACAAATAACTCTTTGCTTCAGGAACTAACTAAATTAATATGTTAATGTTCATTTTCTCATAGATAGCTTTAACCAAAGTGCAAAACCCAATTGATACGTAGTAAAATAAGAGATAGTCAGGTATTTTATATCTTTAACTTTATCAACAAATATTTTTTTACGCAACATAAAAATCATATGCAACTATTTTACAACTAATCATTTAAATTATAATTCTGAATACCAGTATTAACAGTATACCCATAACAATCACACAGAATAGCTAACTAATATTTTGACACGTAACGATACCAAATTAAAAACACCAGTTGACAGTAAGATTACCAAAATCAGTTCCTGTATAGTAGTCTGATAAATCTATTAAATAACTTTTTTGTTTTATTTTAGGTTTAGTATATATTCAAGCAAATTTACATAAAAAATGTACATATACCAAATATCATATTACATCAAAAGATAAATAATTTCAGTTTGTGTTTTATGTTTTTCAGGCAATTATAATAGGCGTCAGGAAATGTGGAACACGAGCACTGTTAGAAATGTTATACCTTCATCCTAGAGTACAGAAAGCAGCTGGTGAAGTACATTTTTTTGATCGAGATGATAACTATAGCCGTGGTCTTGAATGGTACAGACACAAAATGCCACATTCTTTTCGTGGACAAGTTACAATAGAAAAAAGCCCCAGCTATTTTGTTACACCTGAGGTAGGTATATAGTATTTTTTTTAAATCATAATTCTTCAATGATGAAATGAAAATTTTTTTTAATATGGCATACATGTTTTATTTTATTTGTGTATCTTGGAAATGCAAATGGTTTCACACATTTTATTTTATGTAATAAAAACAGAATTTTTTTTAGTACTTTGTTTATTGTCAGCAGGTGATTTTAGAGCAGAGATAACAATATATTCAACATGATCTGAGATACCATGTCATAAAGTTTCACTTTTTATGTAAAACAATGTAGTTAAAAAGATCATTTCATCTGTAAGGTAATACAAGATTTATTTTTCTAGCTCTTGATATGATAGCATAGTGTGACGATCAGAGAAATATACTGAAGCAATATAATGGTTCTAAGGAAAAATAATCACATACTTTGATTTAATTATATTTCTATTTTTACTATCCCATCAAGTTAACAATTATTTATAACAATTTGTTTCACAACAGAAGGAGTACATTAGTTTGTTACTCAACACTACCAAATCTGTCTTTCACATGGTTTTGACACTTTTAAAGCATCTTTGATACAAGACCATCAGTCAGAATTACTTTTTCTAATAGTAAAGATGTCTAATGTACAACCAGTTTCTGAATAGGACAGAGTGAAGGTGTCACACAGAAGGATTCATCGCCTACATCAGCGTTTCTCAACCTTTCAGTGTTTGCGATTCAATTTTTAATCATAATTTTCATTGTGCCCCTTCTCATACAATAACAATATATATAATAATAATAGTAATGTATTTTGAACATTCCACACCATACCATTCCATACCATATTGAACATTCTCGCAGCTTCACGGGAAGTTCTAATTTGTCTCAAACATTCTGCAAATGTGTATAAATGCTGTACCTCATTCAATTCCGAATCTATCATGAATGTGTATGTTGTAATTTGCATTTTTGTTGCAGTTCGTGGTACTAAATATTCACAGCAGTAGATACAGAATCATGGATTAATTTTTAAGTGGGGGTAAGCAAGCATTAGATGATAGTGAAGCATCAACAACTGCACAGACGAGTATGGTTCCAAAGATAAAATCAAAAAAATATTCTCAAGAATACTTAAATTTTGGGTTTGCCCATACTGAAGCAAGTGAAGAAGAAATGCCGGCCTCCGTGGCACGAGTGGTAGCGTCTCGGCCTTTCATTCCGGAGGTCCCGGGTTCGAATCCCAGTCAGGCAGGCATTTTCACACACGCTACACATCATTCATTTCCATCCTGTGATGTAATACTTAATTGTGGTTCCGGAAGTTAAAAAAATGAAGAAGAAAGGCCCCTGTGTGGCATTTGCTCAAAAATTTTGGCAGCATGAAACTTAATAAACTTAAATGACATTTGAAAATTCTTCATAAGGAATACATTAACAAACCACAAGAATTCCTCCAATTATAATTAAAACCATATGAAAACTCAACATAGTTGTTAAAATTTTGTCTGTGAATGATAAAGCTTTACTTACCTCTTACAAACTTTTGTATAAAATAGCCAGATGTAAAAATCCTCGCACCACTGATAAAAGAGCTTATTTTTCAGCTGCAATTGAGATTGTAGATAATTTTTACATCAGTCCATACCTTTATCAATTGATACTGCTGCCCATTGAATTGGTGTTATTGCTGATACATTCAGCATTACTATTTTATTGTGAGGCAAGATGATTAACTGGAAATTTTTGCAACGTGTTTATGAATTAAGAGATGAAGTGCCATTTTTGTAGAACAGGAAAACTGACTGGAAGCCAAGAAGTTTCAAGATGATTTATTTGTGATGGAATTCAGCTATTGATTGACATATTCGAGAAATTAAATATCTTGAATCTTCAACTCCAAATAAAAAATACACATATATTGGATATGAGTAATAAAATTAATGATTTTGTAGAAAATTGGAATTGAGCAGAAATTTAAAGCAAAAAAAATCTAGAAATGTTTTCAAATATGGATGCATGTGTTAAAACTTATAAGGCTGAAGAATAACATGTGAAAGTTGTTTTTGTAAACATTGAAAATCATTTAGCCGTGCTGGCTAAGTATTTTGTTGCTGAAGATAACTTGGTAGCAACTTACAAGTGGGTTAAGGATCCATTTCAAAATACTCCCAAAGGGTTCTCAACTGCTGAAGAAAAAAATCTTCATAAATTTCACAGCAAGTGGTGAAATTAAAAGGTAATTTAGTAATAATAAATCACTGTTTGAATTTTGGGCAGAGATGGATGATGAGTTTTCTGCACTGAAAACAAGAGCATTTTGTATATTATTATCATTTTCAACATCCTACCTTTGCAAAACTGGATTTTCTGCAGTGGCTGCTTTGAAGACAATGTACATCTCAGCTAAATATAGAAAAAGAACTCAGAATGTCTATTTCTAATACTAAACTTCCTTCAAAAAACTTTGCTTTGCAAGACAAGTCCAAGGGGAGTCGCTAATAATTATTAAACTTGTTTTTAATTTAATATTGATAAGGTAATTATTAAATACATTGTGCGGTACTGATACAATCCTATTTATAGTGTATTATCTCAGTATAATATGTGTATTTTATTATTTATTATGTCAGAATGTATTTTGTTTTGCTTTATTTTCAGTAAATTAATAAATTTTTTTAATAATATTTTCTTTTCAATATGCTTGCACCCCTATTTAGTGCTATCACACTTCCCTAGGGGGCATGCCCCACAGGTTTAGAAACTCTGACCTACATTTTGGTAAGCTTCGCACATTGATGTGCAACCAAGCAAAGACTAAATGTAGGATTTTATGGAAACCACTTCACACCTCACTTTTCTTAATAACCTGTGGAACACTTGTTATTCTTAAGAATGGCTATGTAATTTTCAGGAGTGATTTATGACTTATTTTAGTTCATCTACAACCATTATGCCTAAAATATTTAATAAATTTTAAATTGTTAATTAACAATTTTTAATTGTTTATTATGTATCAAAACTTTGAAAAAATTAAACCAAGAATATATATTTTAAAAGGTTTGAGTTCATGTTACTTATTAAGAAATATTTTATTAAATTGTTGGCTTAATCTGATTTTTGTTGATGGCCATATTTCTTCTTTTAAACAGTAACTAAAACATCTTTAAAATAAAATAAAATTACATTTCTGTTTCAAGAACTACCAAAAAATTTCAATATCTGAGCTGTGTCACACCCATGGTAACAAACATGTAATTCAATAAAGTTGCTGTGTCTAGAATTTGTCTCAGTTTTGAAGCTTAAAAAGTTTAAAAAACCAACACTGTTTCTTCTAGTTGTTACTGATATGGGCAAGACTTAACCTCTTAAAGATAAATTTATTTCAATACCTACCTATAAATAAGTTATTGCAAGGTAAACGATTGATCCAACTTTATCAGAAGCATTCCCTCTTTGAGTTGATCACCTCCTTTTCTTACAAATTTATTGGGGCTCCTTGCTGAGCCCCAATAAAGAATTTGACTCTTCCTATTGAACTATTGACTCTTCCTATTGAACTTTCAACAACTACTCGGAGGTTTTAAAAAAAACTAAACTAGCAAATGAGGTTCCTACGAAATAAATATAGGACTATTTCCCTATAATTTAAATATGAATCAAGTAAAATTTCAGCAATAACTTCATTATATAATAAAATATATATATTATTTATTACATAACCGTAAGTGTTTATTTTTCCTAATGAATTTTAATAACACATTGTGACCTATTGTAGTAAATTTACATAAATATGATAAAATTATTAAGACTAACAGTCTTAATTAATGAAGAAGCTTTCATGATCTATATTTACGACAGTTAAGGAAGAAAATACAAAAAGAAAATCAAGACATAGTTTATTGACCGGTGAAGAATAATATCTCATAACCAACTGTCTGCACTGTACAAAAAATAATAAAATAATTTTTTCAATTTTTTTTTTTTGCAAAAAAAATCATTTTTTACAAAGGTTGTATTTATAAACAACCTTTAACTAACTTTCCATTCAACCCTCACAAAGGGTAATTGCACATTCTTCTCCCAGGCAGTTTTTGTAACTGCAAGTCTTTGAGATTGTCATGACCAAGTTTTTGTTTTATTATCCCTTTTTTCTAAGCATAATCAGCTATCATATTTTCTCAGTCACATAATATACAGTAAACTTTGCTCTAAATTTTAAGTAAATATTTACAATATTTTTCATTATGTAAGGTAAGGTACTTGATTAGAAATCATAACCATTTAAAATACTTTTTTAAGTAAATATTTTTAATAATGAGAATTAAATGATAATTATTCATGTTCAGTTAAACAGGTAAATGTTACTGACCTAAAGTGGCTTATTCCCTTACTTACTTGTGGTTCTGTGGTCAGTATGGTTGTAACATATACAGTATGTATATTAGGATATAGTTTCATACATATACTGCAAAGCAGTAAAATTAATGAATACACATGGTTACCTTGTAAAATGGTACCTTTATTATATAATTCTCATGATCTATGTTGAAAAAAATTGGTTAAAGAAATGAATTTAATTTTACATCTTCCTTTTCAAAATACTATAGGCTGCTAGAATGTTGCATTATCATTTTTACAACTTATCAAAATCAAGATTAAAAGGAAATACAGAATTGCCAATGTTTCTTAGAGGTCATCTTAAAAAAAGAAAAGATTTTATTTTTTTAACGTATATTTAATTTAAATGATTTCATTTTATTTAATATAGAAATATTTTTTTTTTTTTTAGAATTTTATAAAATTGTTAAAAATGTACATTGCATTGAAATTTAACTTTTGTCTCTAGGCAAGCTTTCTAACTTTAGTTCTAGAGGCAAAGCTAGAGGCTTTTTTATTGATGCCTTTTATAATGCAATTTCTGTAATTTTTTTTTAATTAATTAATTTCACTGTTTATAATTTCTTCAATGGAATGAGGATTATTATAATATTCAGTATTTTTTTAAAGAATTTTTAAAAAAAATCTGGTTAAGTTTTATCCCAGTGATGTTTCATTTCTGGTAATGAAAAATGTTCAAAAGTAAATGGTGTCACCAATATGTGCTTCAGTCCAGTCTTTGCAACTAGAATACTTCAGGTGCTAAAAGATTAATAGATTTAGATTTCTTTTTTTTCATAGGAGTAGGGAAAATCTGCAACTAGACACCCAGAAGCCGATACTACTGGGAGTGTGAGGTTTCCTACCAAAGTAGGGACCCACTAAAAACCCTCCCCCTCACAGATACAGATGGAACTACCTTAAGGTATATCATCACCACTGCACATGACATGAGCCTTCTGGTGTTATCCTTCGCGGGAGCTTCTAGCATCCCTCAGGGACACCCAGCAACGGCAATCCTGTTCGACCCCCCCTACCACCCCTGAGAACTGGCACTTCCAGACCAGCCATCACCCTATGTTCTAGCTTCCTCTTCCAACTTTTTAGCAAGCACTTTTCGGAACCAACTTCAACACTGTCTCTAGCTTGCATCCTAATCCATCATGATTTGTCATCACTTCTTCAGTGAGACCTGCCAATCCAACGATCTTTCATCCAGAGATCTTTCAACTTCTGAATGTTTCACCGACTCTGGATCTCTATGGGGCAAAGGTAGACCCCAAACGATCCATGACCCATAAGTCATTGGACCATCCAAAAGTCCAGCTCCCTGCATCTCCTGACATTCCATGTTTTAATACGTGGAATCAAACGGTGATTCCTACTGTCTCTGTCGCATCCCACCTTTCTTGCAATTTTTCCAATAGGTCACTTCTTGCCTCTATTGGATTCGTGCCTGGTATCTTGCTAGGCATTCTTCCGCGAATAAATCTACTGGCGTCATTCCCGCAATAACGAGTGCTGCCTCCAGCGACACAGTCCTGTATGCTTGCACCACCCTAAGCGCAACGCATCGGTACACACTGTATAATCTCCGTCGGTTGCGTCTCGTCCCAAGGTCACCGCACCAGACCGGGGCTGCGTACAGCATCATAGATCCATTGAGGCTATAATTATCCTCTTAGTGGTTCTAGGGCCCTCGACGTTAAACATTAATCTGACCACCACCAATGTAGTCCTCTCCGCCTTCTTGCAGACTTCCTTAACGTGGGAGGTAAACCGAGCCAGACACCGAAGTATCCGGCCCTCCTAGAGGGGGGTCACCTCTTCTTCCTCCACTCACACAGTAAATGTCGGTAAGTGTCTTCTTTCATTAATATCATTTCCAATTTATGGGAAGACACTACCAAACTTCTATCCACCATCACGCTTACCAGAGGGCCAAGGGCATCTTTCATCAAACACTTGACCTCCTGCACAGTACATGCACTGATGATGACTGCAAGTTCATCTGCATAGACCGTCAGTTTCACCCCCTGTGGCATCCTTGTTCTCAGAATGTCATCGAAGGCCATGTTGCAGAGCAGGGGGCCTAGTATTGGCCAAGTATAGTACCACCCCTATTCCATGGCCACGATGACTCTTCTCCATCTTTTGAGACCACCTGCATATCCCTCCCTGTCAAGTATTGTTGTATCATCCTTATGTGGTATGGCGGTAACCATTTCAACCATTGAATCCACGATCGCATTAAATGCGTTGCATATATCTACCCTAATGATCATTTCGAGTTCCCCCCCCTAGGGGAAAAACCCCCACCAAGTAGCTTTACCGTTGCCACACCACCCCCTCCATTCCTAGCCCTGATGGGCTCTACCGGAGGTCATCTTTTGCCTAGGTCTGATAACGCCACAGTCATCAAACGATCTCGAGGAACCCTAATGATCAGCGGAATTTCTTTTTTGTGTCTCTATCCGGCCAATGCTGCATTTACCTGCTCCATAACTCTTGTTTTCACATATAGCGTAGATGGCCGCTTTCTAAATCCATACTGTTTTCCAGATAAGCCTCCCCTTCTGTCAATTACTATCTCTAGAAGTGCCAACAAGGCCTCAAACAGTTTGCCCAGAACATTAATGAGCACAATTTGCCTAAACCCCTTGTCCTCTTATTTAATAAGCACTAGACATGCCAAGTTCCGATTTTTTGGACTTGACTCTTTAAAGATTGCTTTATTGAAAATATCAAGTATCGTCACAGGAGAAGCCTCTACCAATATTTTTAATATTTCAGCATTTATATCGTCAGGACTGGGCCCATTCTATGGTTTAAATCTATCCAATGCAAACATAGTTCTTCCACTGTGAACCAGGGGATATCCCCATTCACAATTTCCCTAGTACTCCATTTATTGTCCTTGAGAAAGAGTTCTTCCACAACCTCTCTCAGTTGGGTGGCAGGCAGCCTTGCCGCTGATTTTCTCAACCTGATGTTGTAGTACAAGGTTTTTATAAAAATTATTATAACTCCCCAAATATATTGAAGTCCACAAAATAAATTTATAA
>JAAAKQ030299420.1:0-10188 GCA_010016005.3 Zanna intricata
ACTCCTGAGAAGTGTGGTTAATTGAAACCCAACCACCAAAGAACACCGGTATCTACGATCTAGTATTCAAATCCGTACTAGATCGTAGACACATCATCCTCATTCATCCTCTGAAGTAATACCTTACGGTAGTCCCGGAGGCTAAACAGATAAAGAGAAAAAAAAAAAAAAAAAAAAAACCGTACTATAATTAAAAATGCGCTTCATCACTCAATTATAGGACTTCAGAAAATATTTACAGAATATCAGCCGATTTGCTTTGTCACACTCAGTTTAGCTTTTGTATAAAAATCATTTTATACAGACCAACGTTCAAATTCTTGTGCAGAATTATTTTGACACTATGAATAAACGAATGATTACAAGCATGCCTTCTGACTGAGAACGCTGATAGCTCCTTATCACTTGTCTGAATCTGTCAGTTTTTGAAGGGCTTCTTACAACTTTATCGTATTGCGGCTAGAAATATGGAATATTGAAATTCCAACTGAATAATTTCTATGTAATCACAGCTATTTAAAAAAAATTACATTTAAAAAAAAGTTTCCACAACGAGTGCACGGTGTAGAACAACTTCATTCCTCTATCGTAACTGAAGTGGCATGTTACTGAGAAGTCATAGTAAATCCGATTCCTGCCTACATGTTAGGGTTACCGATATATTTTACTTTAAAAAACCGTCAAGTTACTATAGTTCATTTGTATTTAATCATTTTAAAACATTTTCACGCTGTTTCAACGGAAAAAAAATGTTCAGCCGGTGAAATTATAAGTTATTAAATAAAATCATATAATTCTTCTTTATCAAATTTTATGTAGCACACAAGGTTACGAGTTTCTAAAAATGAATTTACGTGAAATTGGACTACAGTATGTCATACATGTGTATAAATACATATGCAATTATACATACGAGTATATTATTATTAAAGTCGAAAACTTCCTAATGGAAAAAGTTAAGCATTTATGACTAGTATTTCTTTTGCTTAGCCTTCTTTTTTCACTCATCTTTCAGAAAAGGCTTTCTTCCGTTCTTCAGACCATTTCGGACAGAGTTGTTTTGGCTTCGGTGATTCTGGTTTAACTTCCCCATTTATCTATTTTATTTCTGAATGTGTTTTTGTCTGTGATCTTATACAGTGTTATTGCGCGTTTTAAATCTTTTCGTGTTTCTACGAGCCCAGGAGATTATAACTTTTAATGATATTAGGCGATTATTCTTTTAGTCAGTCGTTTTCCTGGTAACCAGCAAAGGTGCCCGAAGAACTTTATTCGTCTTTTCCTTATGTAATTTCGATGTTTGAGTATGTTTCAACTATTTTTTTTTATTGTAATCTGTATCCTTCTTCAGTTTGTTTTGGTCCTAATATTTAATTATACATATATTATATATATATATATGTACGCGCGCGCGTGCGCGTGTGTGCGTGCATTTTTTTAATTTACTATAACCTTAAAGTTTTCAGTCAATCTGAAAAAGAATTACGTGGGCAAAAACCTTGTAGGCATCTCAAGTTACTAAAATCGCCCTTCCAAGAAAAGCTTGTTAAAGTGAAGAGTGAAATTTTTTTGTCAGAGCCGAATACATTGTTGTACATGAGCATGTTAAGCTCATTAAAATGCTCGTAATACTTAGCCAGTGTTCTCTACAAAATATTAAGGAATCTAGAATAATATTTTATGATTTTATAAAGATAACAAAAAAAGAAGTTTGAACTGGTTTTTACTTTTACCGTAGCAGAATACATGTAAAAATAAAATTTAATTTACTCGTTTAATTTTAAATCGACTTATTTGTACACGTAATAATAATTAAAAAAAAAGTACAGGAAGTGAAAGATATGTAATGAAGCAAGGAAAAGAGAAAATTGTTTCTACCTTAAGTACATACGCACCTTATTTATATTATAATTTAGTGAAAGATATTCTAGAGAGAGAGTTTGAAAAGTGACGGTAGCAAAACGGTGAGAGTCATTTTAACTATTACAAATGTCGATCGAACTGGAGAGAGCGAATGATCTATGCTGTTTATTGTTAAAAGTAGTTATTGTTTCGCATAATATTAGTTATAATCATTTTGAAATTTATGCTAATTATTATAACTGAACAAATTTGTATAATTTCATGTTATAACTCTTATTTCTCCACACAATATTACCATAAAGAATTATACAGAGTGTCCCATAAGTTTCCATACATAGGAAAAATAAACATTTTATTTTATAAAAACCATATTTATTTGTATAATATGCATTACATAACTACCATTGCTTTGAAAACACATTTCGGTGCGTATCCTCCACTGCTAAAGAACACGTACGAGTATAAGCATAGCTAGAGTTATACTTCTAATAACAAAAATAAATAAAAATGGTTTTCATTTAAAAAAATGTTTATTTTTTTATATGTATGAAAACTTATGGTACGATCTGTATAGGTTAATAAGCATGGCTATCATTAAATATCTTTTCAACCCTTACACATAATAAAAAACCGAAATTTAAATTTCCTAACTTAAAATGGTCTATTTTCTGGTATGAGACTACCACATCCTCAACTCCCAATTGGGGAGAGAAAAAATGTTTATAACAGAAAAGGTAAGAATGTGACATAATTTTAAAGCGGATTAAAAAATAAAAATTTTGACATAAACTACACCGCGTTGCAATTATGGCTAACCTAACGAAAATGGCGCCCATCTGATATTTTTCACACTTTCAAAAGCCCAGACCTACATTATAGTCCAAATAGTAACATACCTAAAAATAGATCGTCTTGAGTTAGAAGCATTTGTTAATTTTTAACTGTTGTTTAAGAAGTATAAAACCTACGAAACCGGCTCTGAAACACATTAAACGGCCACCGTTTTGGTTAGGATTGTCGTAGCACCATATTTTTTACGTCAAAATATTTATTTTTCAATCTACTTTAAAATGATTTGTCAGAACCCTATCATTTCCATTATAATTTTTGGGTTGCATCTCGTGAGAGCTTCGATGTGATGGTCTCATTAAAAAAAATATATCTTTTGACGTAAGAGTATTTGATAAATTTTATTTTTCAATGTTTAATAGTAGAAAATAAGTTTTCTTTAGTAACCGGATTTCCTGTTCTTTGTTAATTAGATAAGAAATATACTAAAATTAGGTCGTTTTGCTGCCACTAGTGCAGTTTTATTATACCTCATTAAAAATATGCATTTTTTAATAACTGTAATATTTTTATGATTATAATTGAGAAAAACGTCTTCGAATCATCATCGATACTTCATAATATTTTTTATAAATTTATTGTGAGATTTTTATTCCTTAAGTGATATACTAAATAATTTCAGGATACTTTCTATTGGTGAATATAATTTTTATTTTAAATTCGCATAAAGATCCGGAAACGACTTTTTTGGCTAGTGAAAAATTTCATCGTGATTTCTGCTTAAGTAGTAAAATAAAATTTACTAAAATTCATTGGACCGAAATAAGGTACTAACCTTATATGTTGTTTGATCTGAAAAAATGGAATAATATTGATTCCAGGACTATATCTCTTGTAGTTTTTGAAAAAAAATATTGCAAATTCTGAAGAGGTTAGTTGAAAAAGCTCTTTTTTTATTTTCCTGTGAACAAACTTTGTTAAGTACCGATCAAAAATAATCTAACATAATTAGTAGAGTATTAAATTGTAAGAAAATTTATGTAAATAATGTATATAGAAAACAAATACAAGTTTTAGAAATTCAAAACAAAACAGATCGAAATTTTCAATCATTACGAAATTTGATATCTTTTTTCCTCTCATTTGTTTCCTTTCATTTATTTATCTAACATGAGTTGTTTGTCCGGTTAATTAAGTTTATTTTAATTATTTTTGGAATAAATTATCTTAATTTAAAGATAGTTATTATTTTTTATGTTATTGGAATGTTCTTTTTTGTAGTATTTATTTGTAATCCGATATATAATTCTATTGTTTTAATCTATCAAAATAAAAGAGGAGGTTTCAATTTGACCGGGATAATTTTTTTCATAGATTGTTAAAATTTATAAATTTCTAATTCTCTCTTTATTAATTTTATCAAAAAAAAGATTCCTCTTGTGTTGTAAATTTTTTCCACATAGTGTAATTGAAAGTTATTTCTTCTTTTAATTAAAAATTGAATTTTTGCTTGATGATTTAAAGACTTTTTTGGCATCAACTTTCCCTAACGTTGGATTATTATAACAAAATGATGTATAGCGCTTAACACATATTTGTTAACGGTTTATGTAATTTCTCTGCATCTCATTTCAAGAAAGAAAAAAAAAAAAAAAAATATATATATATATATATATATATATGTATGTATTCTTGCATTACAAGATCCTAAATCACATTTAGTAACGCGAATTCTTCATGCAATTTCTTTGCATTCCTTTTCTTATGTTTATCAAGATATCACAGGTCAAAAGTTATATTTTGTATATTGTAAATTTTTGTGTTCAACTTTGTGAGCGGTTTTATGTCCTTGTTTAAGTTAGCAATTTAAAGAGTAGCTCGATCTGCTAGTATATTGTAACGGGAAGCAACATGAATATTTATCTTCGTGTGGACAGTTGATTGACATTCTTTTTATGGTAAAGTAAATAATACCGTTACAAATATCTAGTATGATCAGTATCGAATCGTAAAACTTTTGATGCTGTGACTTTATTTACATAAGTTTTCTCATAATTAACTTTTTTACAATTTTTTTGAACAATTTTAATTGTTGCTCTGCAATTTAACGGAATAAATTTACGTCAAATCTAAAAAAACGCATGTTTTCGACTCCATTTTGTTTGATTTTAGAACAATTTTTTTTCAGCAACAGTAACATATACTGTTCTGCGATCTGTTTTAACCAGAGTTTGAAATTATAAATCTTATAAAACCACGAGATTTTCCATTACTTTGGATTCCAAGTTCTGCTTTATGTTATCATCGGAACAGAAGTAAAGTAAAAATGTTTCATTAGCTGTAACTAGGAAGTAAAGTGTTTTCATAATATATTTATACGAACTATTTTATAATTTTATTTTCATAAATCAGATCCTGAAGTATTGTACATATGTCTACCTCTGCCGCGAGTTGGTATAGTGGTTAATGCAACATCGCAAATCACCCGATTTCGAAGTTGAGAGTTCTAAGGTTCAAATCCTAGTAAAGGTAGTTATTTTTATACGGATTTGAGTACTAAATCATGGATACCGGTGTTCTTTGGTGGTTTTTTTTTAAATTTTTTTATTTTTGACCGGTGGTGAAGGAATGCCATTTACGCACGCCACTAGGGTGTGTAGGCTCAGACCCAAGGCGCTATCCGTCGAGGGCTAGCTAAGCTAACAGGCTCTGCCAAGTTGTTGTTAGATATATGTGACCTGCCCCACACCGACTAAACCTCCCTCACCGTTTGCGCAGTGGCGATATCGTAACCAGTGAAGTCCTTTGGTGGTTGGGTTAAATTAACCACACTTCTTAGGAGTGGTCGACCTGAGGTTGTACAAGATTACACTTCATTCACATTCATCATCCTCTGAAGTAATACTTTACCGTAGTTCTGGATGCTAAACAGAAACAGAGAGTATAGTCTTTTATCCAGAAGTTTCCGAGTTTGAATTCGGGCATAGTATTTTTCATACACTAAAAAATCTCCATTCCGTATATCTATGCACAAGCTTCAAGCGTTTGTGGCGAAAAAAGTATGAACAGATATCAACGTGTACTATCTTTTCCTGTCTAGCCTCCGGAACCACCGTATGGTATCATTTCAGAGGATGAATGAGGATGTTATGTATGTATGTAAATGTAAGTGTATTCTTGTATAGTCACAGCTCGACCGTTCCTAAGGTGTGTGGCTAATTGAAACCCAACCTCAAAGAACACCAGTATCCACGATGTAGTATTCAAATCCGTATAAAAGTAACTGCCTTTACTGGATTCGAAATCAGCTGATTTGTGATAACGAGTTTAACTACTAGACCAACAGGGTGGTTTCAACAATGTATATTAACCCGTAACAGCTGTCAACAGTTAAATGTAGAAAAATTTAATTCAGCAAATCCTTCTTCTTTGAAACTGTTTATTTTTGTTATGAAACCAACACCACGTCCTGGGGAAACAGCTCAAAACAAGCGTTTAAAGGCAACTCAAAACTTTTAAACGGAAAAGGTAGGGTTGTGAGATTATTTTTTTGGAAAAACAAATATTTTTACGTAAAAAAATCGGGTAGGTTAACGCTAACCAAAATGGCGACCGTCCAGTATTTCTCATAGCTACTTTCAAAAGTGGTTTTTAGTATCTCTTTAATAACCGCTCAACAGGGATATAATTTTGCAAAATACTCCTAGAAAGATATATTTTTTTGGTATGAAACCATTATACTCTCCCCCAAAGTTGCCGTATGGGGCACTCAACAATTTTATCAATCCTTGGATGCGTGATGTACTCTTCGACACTTTTGAAATTAAAACTGTAAAGCAATAAGACGCCATTTTCATTATGGTTCTTATAGTCTGAAGGTTTTTCATAACTTTTGTTTTTCAATGAATAATTTGTCACAACCATACTCTTTCAATTTAAAATTTTTGAGTTAGCTCCACGGGGATCCCAAGGTATTTTTGATGTGGAGGTCTCATACTGAAAAATAGTTCGTTTCGACGTTGAAGGATTTGGTAATTCCATTTTATGTCAAACGGTCGAAAACTTAGTTAACAGTTACCATATTCAATGAATAACTTGTGTGTTTATAGATTTCAAAGGTGACATACCTATGTCACCCTTGAAATTTATACCTATAAAATTCAAAAACCTTTTTTGTAAAAATTCAAAAATTTGTTTGAAAGATCACATAAAACAAAGGTAGGCATATTTACGCCTTCGGAAAGGAGGAATCTAATTCATGTTCGGCCAGTAGTTAATATCGTTCTTTCACGGAGATCGTTTTTTAGTTTTATCCAGACGCTCTTTGTTTGCCTTTTCTTTATAAACGTTTATTCTTTTCATATGGATGTTGTTTACTAAGCTTACTTTAAAAAAGCATAAAGTTAATATTTTTTTTCAATATTTTTCTAATCTCGATTCGTTGAAGTCGTCAGATTTAAAGAAATCTAGCAAATTTTATTTATTGATCCATAAGTCGACGCCTATCTTGAAAGTATTAAAATTTAAATTAGAGTTTAGTATTTTTTACTTTAGTATATTTTTGAATTAGGATTTACTATTTCTAAATTTAATTTATTGTTTAATATTTTTAAAGCTTTCATAGTCATTTCATGTTGAAGATAATTTTCCCGTAAAAATTTTTTTTTGCGTTTTCTTATTTTATTATTTTTTTTATTTCCTAATGAGTCCATTGCATTCTGTCCAACTAGTGAACTATAAGCAACCCTTCCTCTCCTGCCCAACAATGAGACGAGGATGATGGTAAATGAGGTGTAGTTTTGTACAAACTCAGGCTAACCATTTATGAGACGTGTGGTTAATTGAACCCTAACCATTAAGTGCCGGCCTCCGTGGCGCGATTGGTGGCGTCTCGGCCTTTCATCCGGAGGTCCCGGGTTCGATTCCCGGTCAGGCATGGCATTTTCACAAACGTTACAAATCAGAGGATGAGATGAATGAAGGTATACCTAACGATGGTTCCGAAGGTTAAAAACAAACCCTTCAAAGTACACCGGTATCCACTGTCTAGTATTCAAATCCATACCAAAACAACTAACCTTAACTAGGATTTGAACCTCAGAACCTTCGACTTGGAAAATCAGCTGTTAAACAACTGATTTGTGACGACGAGTTAACCCCATAGGACCCGGTAGTCTCTTATTTTATAATAAAAATAATCTGTTAATATAATTTAGGAAATAAGTAATTACTTAACTTCTTTTTTTTTTTTATGTAACTTTTCTTTTCGTATATTGCTTTTTCTTATATCTTTACTATTTCAATATAAAAATTTTTGATAATGAGGCCAGGTATCGAGTAATTGATTTTCTTATATTCTATTAAAAAATTTGTATTTCTTCTATTAAAAAAGAAACTATATAAAAATTAGACTTTTCTATCTTGGACTGAAGAGGCGTAAAATTGTTTAAATTCCCCCTCCTTCATTTTCATGATAAATAAAATCACTCGATTAATGTTAAATAATTTATTAAATAATTTTCTGAAACGAAATAATTATTTCGTTTTAAAACATTATTTAATATTAGAACAAAACGAAAAAGTGCTGAGTTTAAATAAATGTTAATATACTTTTTTACAGAATTAGGTAATAATTTACAAATTTTTATTCGTTGTAAATTTTAATTTTTGTCGGTATTCGACGTTTAGTAATAATACAAACGGGTCAGTATTATTAATATTCTGTCGTAGTTTTCAAAGAAAGCTGATATTTTTATTCGGTACATCGTTACACGTTTTACTTGACAGTAAATATTAGCTAAGTAAATATTTTTTTAACGTTAACTTTTCTTTAAAAGACTTTTTATCATATCAGAGTACTGTTGCTTCTTCGTTTTCTTTTTTAACGTCATTTAGCGTTAGGTAGATAATAGTGTAGTTAAAATATTTCACAGCTATAAATACTGAACGTTACTGCAGTTTATTTATGTGTAACAAAGGTCAGCTTTCTCTGTTTTTTTTATCCTTTCTTTCTAATCTCGTCTTTAACCGTGAAGCCCACACCTTTATATAAGTGCTTCAATTGCTACTCTTCATCGGTTTTTTCGTTTATACGAATATATATATATATATATATAAAATATCTCTCATTCTCTCAATATTTGGTTCCACTCCCATATTTTTTTCTCGTTTCACCTATCCAACAACCTACAAATATTTCCATGTTTAATTCCTAGTTTATTTATTACAGAAAAATATACAACACAATATCTACTATTTGCTATAAATCACGAAAAAAATGACACAAATAATACTAAATTGCTCTCACAAAACGAGTAGGAATACAATAAAACATATTACTAAAACATAAACATCTAAAAGGTAAGGGGGGTAATAATCATCTATACTCTGTGATAGATAGATAGCGTTTGCCTTACATCTGAAAGATTGTGGGTTCGAATCTCGCTCAGGCATAGTAATTTTTTTATATGCTACAAATTTCATTTTTTGTAAGTAAATGTTATCGGGCGGTTGGTTCTTAAAATAAATAATTCAGTTTATATTAAATTTAAAAAAATAATAATAATAATAACAATAAAAGAGCCACATGAACGCTGAAAAGGAAAACACTTTTAATGTAGGTTACATTGACTGAAGTGTATGTTTCAAATGTACATATATATTGAGGTTAATGTGTATTTCCGTAAAACACACCTTTAATGTCAGTCATGCGCATTTTTTATTTATTATATTACTAAAACTCTAATATTTATAAAAAGCCGACGAGCAGTGATAAGGGCTCACTTTAGATAGTGACGTATTCGTAGAACAATAACTTAATGTTCAAGTCCTTCCTGTGATTAATAGTAAATTGTGAAAACAAGAGTTTTACTAGATAAAATAAAAAGGCTTAAACATATTTTCAACAAAGAGAGAGAGGGGGGAGACAGAGAGAGAGAGAGAGAGAGAGAGAGAGAGAGAGAAAATAAACACAATAATAATGGCTACATTAATGAATAATAACACATTTTAAATTGAACTATAATTCTGTTTTGATCATTTTTAACTTATGAAAACGTTTTCTAATTTTTGTTAATAACTGGATATCTTCCATTGTCGGTAATTCTATCTCTTACCTCCCTAGACCCATGGATGTTTTATATAAATCTGGTTCCGGAGTCGACGATACATATCTATTATATCTATACGATACTATATCTATACTATTATACAAAGATGAAGAAGGTTTTTGTTTGTTCCGGATAAACAAAAAAACTGCTTGATCAATCTAACAAAATTTTTATTCATGTTTCTTTGCCTAACTGAGAAGGTTTTAGATATATTTCATCTACAAACCTTCAAAAAAAATAAATAAATAAAATTAAAAAAAAAAAAAAATATATATATAGTGAACAAACCGGCATACATGGCATTTATAGATTTAGAAAAGGCATTTGATAACGTCGACTGGAATAAAATTTTCAGCATTTAAAAAAATTTAGGGTTCAAGTATAGAGATAGAAGAATAATTGCTAATATTTACAGGAACCAAACTGC
>JAAAKQ030299442.1:0-10188 GCA_010016005.3 Zanna intricata
CACTTGCGGAAGTGGGACGGGATCCTGCGGTTGGTAGGTGCGTCTCCTGTAATAATAGGCGCGGATCTCTCGAAGTCGAAGTCGATTCTCTGGTATAGTGGCGTGACCGATGAAGGCGGTGAATTGGAAGAAAGATTCATCGCGCAGCATAATTTTGAAGTATTTAATTGCGTTGGCCAGCCTGCGACTTACGTCGGCATGATCGATGGTCGCAGAGGCTTTGCGGGTACAAATATTGATGTTACATTAGGGCGGTACGTACATGGAATGGTGTCGGATTGGATGGTCCTAGATGATTGCATTAGTGATCATCGGCTAATCCTTTTTGATGTCATTGGTCGGCTGCACGATGGGCCCAATAGGCAGGTTTTCTTGCAAAAAGGGCGCTTCCTGCATAAGAGGGCGGACTGGCCCAAGTTTTCTCTCCTTTTGGGCGTTGAGCTTGATGCCATTGTTCGAAATATTGATAATGTTGAGTTGAATAACCTGGCAGAGAGGTTTACACTTGCTGTTGTTGCGGCTGCTGAGGCCTCAATTCCCCGCAGTGAGGGTCGGGAGAGAGTGGCCTGGTGGTGGACACAAGCCCTCACAGCTAAGAAGGCGGCTGCCGGCGTGTTGACCTAATGATGGAATATCGGAGGGAACGCGCCAGGTATTTTCGGTTAGTTCGTGCTTCGCGTTGGGACTCCTGGCGCAAGTTTGTGAGTGAGCAGGGTCTGATGCGGTATTATTCTGGCCGTTACCTCATTTCGCATGAAAATAGCTATACCACCACTCTCTCGCTATCTAACAGGCAATCGTATCTCTCACTGGTATAGCCTCTGAATGTAACTACATCTTTTTTCAATAGATGTGTTTCTTGGAAACACATGATTAACGGACCATGTGCGCTCATCAATACTCTAATATCTTCAATGTGGACCGAAGAGCTCTAACATTCCACTGGATAATGCTCATTAATAAAAATGGTAGATCAAGGAATAAATATAAATATATGGCAAAGTTAGCTATAGGTGATTCGGTTTTTCTTTTTTGAGTTTTTGATTTTAAGGTTGCCCTGGGATCGGGCGGTTCTTGAACCATATCCTCCAGTATAAGTGGTGCTGGAGGGGGAGATTTTGATAACTGGGATGATGTGGACGACATCCCAGAGGAGGTTGGTATATGGACTCCCTTAACAGGGAGCTTATTTGGTGGCTTACCAACTGATGTATTTCCTCCTGCTCGTGAAGGTTCTTTGGGAACAGGAGTTTTAAGAGGAATCCCACTGTTGCATTCACTCACTGCAATTTGGCGCTTTTTATTTGTCTTTGTTAGCTCTGAAATGGTGGCTGTAAGTAAAGTAACTTAATCAGAGCGTATCTGAACAAGTTTTTTCAACTTGTCACAGGATCCACACCGTTGATTACCTAGGTTTGCAGGAGTTTGCTTTGATGCAGCGGCGGCAAAGGACACATCTGGTTTAGCCAGGTTCCTAGAGTTGATTGACTTTTTGTATTCTCTGCGTACCGCCGGGAAAGAAAGCTTCTGCTCGGTAGCGATTCTGAGAATTGCCTCTTCTTCCAGGAAAGTTGGGCAATCTCGGGAGCGGGCTGTATGCGAATCGCCGCAGTTCGCGCACTTTTCATCTTCTACGTATTCGGTGTCGTTGTGGCCTTCCTTTGCGCATCGAGCACAGATCTCTGTTTTCGGACAAGATGTTGTTGTTGTGACCATATTTTTGGCATTTGAAACATCGCCGTGGGTTAGGAATAAATGGTCGCACTCGGACTGTTAGGTAACCCACTTTAATCCTTTCAGGAGGTAGCGGTCAGAATGAGGGAAGGTGTTGGCTCCTCAATTCCGCCCGTCATCTCGTTATGCGCTTTACCTCTGCAACATCTTGAGATCGGAGTTCTTCAGCGATTTCCTTTACATCCATTTCCATAAGTTCTCTACAAAATATTACTCCGCGGCTTGTATTAAGGGTTCTATGGCATTCCGCACTTATATTAATATTGCCCAAATTGCGGAGACGTAAGATAGATCGACTTTGCTCATCGTTATGCGTTTCGATCAGAATCGATCCGTCTCGCAATTTAATATTTTTAGCGGAACCACTTGATCCAGTAATAACTTTATTAATTTGGAAAGGAGAGACCTTACGAAGGGAGCCACCTTCCTGACTGTGTCAAAGAATTACAAATCTGATGTTCTTATATTTCAGACACTGTCTATCACTATTAGAAATACTGTTCATTTCTGAATTGTTATCCTTGTTCGACAATGCAGAGTGAGGCCTTTTCACTAGACTATTAGGTTTGGTGGTTTTTTCAGATGGACCACCAACCATCGTAGGGTTTATTTTTGAAGAAGTAATTTTGTTTCCACGAGTACCGGCGATATAACAGACCACTCCAGCAGAGCGCATGCGTGCTGGAGCTAGAGCTAGATTACAACTGGGTTTGCCCAGGTGCCCAGAGGAAATCATTTGAGACTCACTACGTAGAACCATTCACCTATTGGCACGATAGTTCCCACCTTGGGTTACGGTTGCATTTCATAAGGTGTCGCAACATCAGCGAGTGTATGTGTAAGAAGGAATAGTGTAGAATGTTGTTGTGTAGTTGTGAGATTGTATATGTTGTAAATTATGTAATGTTCTTGATGTAGTGTACGTGTATAGTGTAATGTGTTCTGCAGCTCAGTGTGTAGTGGGAAGGAAAGCTGCAGAGGCTAGGGCCGTGGGGACCCCAACCCCCAAAGTCTTAAAGAATAAGACTCCCCGTCGGGGTAATGAGAGAAATGACACAATTTGAATATTTTCATTACTTAAATGAAAAAATAAATAATACGTTAAAAAAAAAAGAAGTAGCTACATGATTAAAACAAAATATTATATATTAGTAATTATGTTATTTAATATTTTAAGTTTTTTTATATTAAAATTGAAGTGCAATCCAAATAAAAAGTTTAGAGGGCATAAAAACAATCAGAGCTAACACTACTTTAATAGATAAGTTATAGTAATTACTACACTGGCCCTTCACCAAAATGATGGAAACTTCCCATTCCCACTGCCCCCTACACACATACACACAGAGAGACATGCATCGATGCACGCACACACAAATATCCAACATGCCCCCAACCTTTTTTTTTTCAAAAAAAAATATATATTGAAAATTCTAAAAATTAATTACATAAATCTCAGTAATATGTAAAACGACACAAATATTTGAAATTAACATGTAAAGAAGAAAACAAAGTTTATGCACACAAAATACAAGAAATTATTATGACAATGAACTTATTGTCTTGGTAATGAACATCATTGGTAATGGCCATTGAAATTGGTTTTTTTAATGTTCTGGTTTAAGTTTTTAAGTATGACCACACACTCACTTTTCCGTCGGACGCTGGATGTATATTGATGAGATTGTATATCCATTTTCCATTGGAGTGGAGGGAGGTTGTCTTCCTTGATGATGACCAAGTCGTTTTCTTGAAGATCTGGACTAGATTTTCTCCATTTCGATCGTTGCTGCAGGTTGCTCAGGTACTTCTTAGATCAATGATACCAGAAGTGCTGTACTTGTTGCTATATCTGTTGCCAGTGGTTAAGTCTATTTACAGAATAGAATTACAAATTTGGTTCTGGATGGCTGCTAAAGACATCACCTATTAGGAAATGGGCTGGTGTTAAAGATAGAAAATCAGAAGGGTCATCAGATATTGGAGTTAAGGGATGGGAATTTACACATGCCTCAATTTGAGTCAGTAATGTGGTAAATTCCATTAATGTCAGACTGTTAGTACCAATAATTCTGTTCATATGATTCTTGACAAGTTTGACTGATGATTCCCATTGCCCAACAAAGTGTGGAGCACTGGGAGACTAAAAATGCCATTGAATGCCTTCCATGAATGAAATTTCTGTAACACTTTATTGAAATTTTTCAGTTTCGAATGATCCGCTAGCTGACTCAACTCTCTTTAAGCTCTGACAAAATTTGTTCTGTTAGAATAATTCAGTAGGTTTACCACCACTCATGCTGAAGCATTTCAGAGCCGAGATGAAAGAGTCTGTAAATAGGTCTTTACCAACTCTAAGTGAATGGCTTAAGTGCTAAAACAAACAAATAATTACACCTAATACTTTTGAGCTATGATTCCTCTTTTTCTGAATGATTTTACCAAAAATAGTCCACAATAATCAATCCCAGTGCTTAAAATGGTCTAAGACTTGGATTTACACATGAGTTAGATAGGTTTCCCACTATCTGGGTGATCCCTTTTGGATTTGCCTTGAAACATTTTACACATTGATGAAATATTCTATGAACCAAGTTTTTCCCTTAAAAAAGCCACTATTTTTGTCACATAGAGTTCAGTAGTGATTGTGGTCCAATGTGCAGACTTTTGACATGTATGTTTTGGGCTATCAGATGGGTCAAAATATGATTCTTTGGTAAAATTATGGGGTTCTTGCGATTAGAATGGAGACCTCCATTAGAATGATTAGAATATGAATGCTGTAAAAAACCTCTGACTTTTAGTATCATTATCATCGAGATATGTATTTAATGTCTTTAGTTGACTAAAGTTTTGAATTGGTTTCAAGTTTTTTAGATCACTGATTTCCTTGGAGAAGTCATCATATTGTAGTAATTTTAATATCTTAGTTTCTGCCTTGTTCAATTCTTGTACAGAAAGTGGACCCTCAAGATGAATGTTGTGGTTTTTACAATTGTTGATAAAATGTTAACAATATGCAATCACTCTAATTGCCTTTGTAATAATTGAAAATTTACTGGCAATATCTATCACAACAGAATAAGAAGAAATTTTAACTTGATGTTCAGGAATCTCGCTGCACAAGTTTCTAGGAACATCCCACTGTATATGCCTTCTCTTAAACACTTTGGGCCATACCAATACAATTTGTTATCAACAAGTTGATGAGAAAATAATCAATCCTCTTGATATGATGTCAGCTGGATTTTCATCCAAACCAATGTAGTTCCATGACCCAGTGTTAAGCGTTATCTTGAATTTTTGCAACTCTGTTTGCGACAAATGTTGACCAATGTGAAGATAATGCTTTAATCCAAGCTAGTAGATTGTGGAATCTGTGTATAAATATAATATAATATATTTTTTATTTTATAATATATTCATATTGTATTGTCAATATATGTGGCTGAGCTAAGAGTTGCAAATTATTATTTTATTTTATTTGCTTGTTACCAATGGCAAGTACAACTTGTCAACTATCAAGCTACTGCTTTAGTCACAGCGATCTTAGGCTTAGCTCCACCTAGAGAGGCATGCCAAGACATAATTTACCCAATGATAAGATTAGGGGCCTTCTGCATTGGTAGACTACTGGCCAATTGATTCCTTTTTAGACAATCCAACCAATAATGAAAGGGATATAAAGACCTTTAAACCCTAAATTTTAAAAGAAAAAAATAACTTGAATATAAAAAAAACCTAAATTGCCAAAATTTAAAGAATAATTAACTTTGATATAAAATTTATATAACAAATCTCAATATAATTTTATAAAGAGAGAATTTTAAATTGTCTTCTCCTTTAAAAATATTTAAAAAAACATGAATTTTAGTCACACTTTTTGAGTGGTTGCTGTGAAACGGTATTTATAATAACTTTATTGTTACTTTAAAATTTTGTATATGTTGAGTACAAGAATTATTTTTTTTTGTTATTTTTGTGTACAGTATACCGTTTTTACTTGAATTCCAATGAAATACTTGATAATTTCAGCTGTAATTATTGATTTAATCCATGGTTTTCAATATTTGGACATTCTAACTAATAGGGAAGACTCCCTCCATGTGACAGTTTCGGCAGCCATGTCATCCCCTCCACATCTAGCTCTTATAGGCTTTACAAAAAGTCATCTTCAGTACCTAGGCGATGACATCTTTCAGTCCAGCCTCAGCCAGGATGCACTGATACGAATGCCACAAGCGACATTTCCATCAGTGTACTACTAACATAAACTCCAAATAAAACATATCTAGCTAAATCTTAAATGACACTAAATGACTTTCTAAGAATGAAGGAACTAAACTCTACCTTCCTGAAAGATAAAAATGAGTTCAACACACAACAAATCATAAGGCGCTACACAAAATCACTAAGAAAACATAATAAGAAATGTAACATAACAGTAACGTAAAATATAATTACCAAAAAACAAATCTGTAATCAAACAGAAACAAAAACTGCAACAGTTTAGCAAACCATAAAACAAAATGACAATAAAACTGAACATAAATACAAAGAAGGAAATTGCAAGCCGAACATCACACCTCTTCAGCAGCCCTTTCTTTTACCAAATATGTGATAAAACTTTCTATGATCATCCATTCAAGGTTCAGCTTTCTAATTAACACAGAGATCAAATGTCGAACCGATAATATTAGGCGGACAAATGGTCTTTGTCCGCATTAAGTTATAGCTAGTACATTCATATATCACATGGTAAGCGCCTAAGTTATACTAGCCAGAACAAAAGTATATTGATAGTAAAAGTTTACTACGTAGTGAGTGAAACTTAGTACGAGTATATCATTTGGGCTTATACATTTGCCCCTCCATTAACTTTAACGCATTGCTGTAGGCATTTTGGAATTTATTTTTCTAATTAAAGTGTGATTGTTTTTAGGATGTATGCTTTATCTTACATAATACTTCTGAAAAAAAAAGTTCATAGGCAATGAGATCTTGTGATGATCTTAGTTTCACTTCTATGCATACCTATTAATTGCTGTTATCAAAAATTTCATTAGCACTAAAAAATAAGGTGTGCTAATTTTGTAAATCATATATAGTTAGTCTATATATGATTTTGTAAATCATTCAGTTTTGTAATACTTTGATTAAACTGATCTTGTGAAATCTTGTCAGCTTTCAGAAGTTGAAAATGTTTTCTAATGGAAAATATTGAATATTTCAGAAATGGAAGGACGTTAGATAAAATAAGCATCTAAAAAAATAATCTATAAGTTTTTTCTTAATATAAAGTATTTTATTAGTTGGGTGGTTCTTGCCATTGTTAAATTACTTGATAAGGTTGAAATAAATATTATTAATCTTTGTCATCTTTATGGTCTTTCTTTTTAAACTTGATTATTATGAAAAAAAAAACTTTATTATTTATGAAAACAAATTTTTTTTTTATTATTTATCAAAAAAAAAATTGTGATAACATAATTTTAAATTTATTATTAAAGTTTAACTTATACACACACTATGTGAATTATTTGTATTAATTATTAACTGGATAATGTGTTTTGTAGAATTATAATCAATTTTAATAATAATAATATAAAAATTAAGAGCAAGAGCAACTTTATCAGAAAAATGCATTTTTGAAGCGTTTATTCATCTTTAATATAAAATAAAAAGGATATATCTATCTGGCCTTAACTTTTACGATGTAAAAATTCATTTTTCTCTTATGTCAAACTATTTTGAACAGGAAGAGTAAGCTTAAAGACAATATTTAGATAATCAGAATTAAGAACGCCACAAAAGATGAATGAACAGGTTATGCTGTTTTCTAATTCTTATTTGTCAAGTTCAGATTTAGCTGAATTCATTTCATTATACTGAAATATTTTTTTTTTTTTTATAAAAGTGTGTTTTGAATGTTTAATTCTATTGCCTTGCTGTTCTGCAAAATTAAGTAAATAAATTTTTTTTTTAATTTTCTTTGGGTCAAACATTTTAAAATACAATTTTTCATTATGGCAACTTTTTTGTCTTCAGAAACCTATGTTAATCCAGAAATGTATTAGTCCACTTATGAATGATCAGAAATTACAAAAAAGAATATACAATTTGTTTATATTTTACAACGGTCTTAGTTTTACCATCTTGAACCCACAGGGGAAGACACACTCCTTGTGACAGTTTCTGTCACTATGATACCCACCTTGTCCCTAGCCCTTATTGGGCTTTACCAGAGGTCATCGGCAATGACATCTTTCAGTCTAGCCTCAGCTAGGATTCCACTGATGCGATGCCACAAGCAACATTTCCATTAGTGTACTACTAATTAACATAAACTCTAAATAAAACACATCTAGGCAAGTCTCAAACAAGATTGAATGACTTTTTAAAAATGAAAGAACTAAACTCTACTAACCCAAAAGATAAAAATGAGTTGACCCACAACAAATCATAGAACGCAACACAAAAATACTAGCAAAACAAAGCAATAAAAATAAATAATATAACATAACAGTAACATAAAATATAAATATCTAAAAATAAACAAATGTTCATAAGTGGGCAATACTAGGGTCTGCTAGGCCTAATTTCTTTAGTCTGTCCCAAGTCCCATGTACTGAAAAAAAATGCACCACGTACATGTTCGGGTGTGCCCAAGAGGTGTTCCGCATATCAACAATATTAGGGAAAAGTCATGGGTATAACGCCCATACCCTGTCTCATACCGTATGTCCTGTCATAGGGCGATATTATGTGCTGTTCCATCTCCTTTATTTTCTTCTTATCAATTCACCTGACTTAGCAACATAACTCTATGGCCTCTCAGACGCAATCAAGTCTACTATTGGTTCCACGCCTGCTATCACAAGGATCGGCTTCCTTGAAATCTTAGATAACTACCTGTTTCTGTTTGCAATATAGTGTTGAGCTCGTAACAAAATATCCCATTGTCTTTTAAATTTTAGCCTATCCGCCCAAACAGGCGTTGCACATACCACAATTAACTCACAGATGCCCTTACATAGTCTTACAATTAAGAACCCAATCAGGATTAACCACACATCGAATTCCGAACGATTCCGAAGGTCTGTAACGCATTACAGACCTTCCACGCAACGTGTTCCTTAAATTGCAATTTTTCATCAAGAAACAAGTCGAGGTAGATTTGAATCTAAACATATTTAATACCTTGGCCTTACATCGATACACAGATTTGCCGCCTCACAGCCAAAGGTCTTTTTAGGAGTATCATCGCGGTCTTCTCCGGGTTAAACGTCATCTTATGTTGGTGGCCGCATAGCTCGAGTATTTTGCATGTTTATTGGTATTTCTCCCGCCACCACCCCATTCGGTGACCCCAAAGCATAAGAACGAAGGACTACTGAGTCTCAAACAGTTAAGCGACCCAATATCCTATCTAGCTCACTAGAACTAACCTAATTGCGTGAACGGAATAAACGTGCCGCAAGACACCACTCGCTTTTGGGTCCCACCGTTCACTTGTCATACATTACAATTAAATTGGGTAGGTGCATCCCGTCTATATTAAAATATATGACTCGAAAATAAATAAAATTTATATTGTCAAAAGACAAGAGAAAGATGTAGAAATTCTCTGCCACGCCTAGCTCGCTGAATGCCAGCAAGTACCTGCTCACCATATTACAGCGCTATAATTGGCTGGTGGCCAGCCACTTCTCAGGAATAGCTTCCTACAGCAGCGTTGTTAGAGTCTTTTCCCTTAGTAACCTACTGAAACGATTGAACAAAGCAACCTGATCAAGCAACGCCCACGCGGTCCGACAATGCGGTTTTCGCCACATTGATTCGCCGTTGGGAGAGAACAATTTTCCCCTTGACCACTCAGTTCTAGGGTGGCCCCTTTATCCATTGACCTCTAAGTTCCAGCCTGTGGGCCGAGTTCTGGCCCCCCAAGAGCGGGGCAGTCGAACATCATGTGTTTATTTGACTGTATCTCCTCGCAGACGCACAGCTCATTAGTTGCCAGGCTTACTTCTTTTAGCGGGGTATGGATGTATGTTGATCATAGAGAAAAAAGTTCAGTTTGCCGTTACGGAACGCTCTAACACAGCTATATATTACATACACAGCAATACGAGTGTATTACAAATATAGGCAATCGAGCTGTATTACAGAGAAGGGAGAGTAAGAGAAAAAATGAGAATAGAGAGAGAGAGATAGAGAAACGCACATGCAGCATATGCGTAGATATATATATATCATTAAATAGTACATTGAATTGGTTATGTAGCCTCATGTATTAAGCCGGTAGATAAATAAAGTGTTTGAAATTTGTGTGTATATTACCTTTTTAAAACGTTATTTTGATATTGTGTAATTGTGCATATTATTCAGTAAGTGTATATTAAGTGAATAAATAGTTCAAATAGTTTGTGAAGTACTACAAACATAACAAGTGAG
>JAAAKQ030299453.1:0-10187 GCA_010016005.3 Zanna intricata
TTTTTTTTTTGTTGTATTTTTTCTTATTGATGAGAAGAAGAGGTAAAGAGTCGCTCCAATATCTTACCCGTAACATCCATCAAACTTATATTCTGTATTTAGTATTTCCCTCGGCATCAGGGCTCTTTTTAGGAATTAAAGCTAGATGGACTTTCATTAAGATATGTGTAAAAGAACATCTCTTCAATATCTCCTTCATAATTTGTAGTAGCACCCACGTATGCTCACTCACAGAAGCCTTGACAGTAGCCGCCGGTACAGCGTCCGGCACAGATCTTCATAATGGCTATTTTCCTGTTCGCCAACATCAACTCCTCGAAAGTGAAGCGAACTTCGTGGTCACATTCTAACCTCTCTCATCGTTCCTCACGAAATGGGAATAATTCTAAGACTACCCGAGTATCTGGCCTCTAGACTGTTAGGAAAAAGCACAGCCTAGTTATTTTGTAAACGATTCTGATAAGTGTAAACAATTCTGGAGCATTATACTATAAAGTTTACATCAGGAATAGGCTTAGATAATATTTTACAAATCCTTCATCGTCATTTTCAATTATAGAAATTAAGAATATTTCTAAAAATAACTTCATTTAAAATTTGTTTAATAATTTTCTTTATAAGAAATAACATACAGTATATCTCGTATTAAAAATTAAGACTTCAAAACGAAAAATGCGATATTTACAATAATGAACCAACTTACTTGCCTTGAATTTAATTAAAATTATTCTACTTAGGTTTATTCATTAAATACGATTATTTTGTATTATATATTTCAAAAATACATTAAAAAAAGGTTATTATTTTTATTATTACTATTGCTATTACACAGTAACATGCCCTGTAAAATTATTCCGTGTTGTAATGGGTTGTAAGTACCCACAAATGGACGTCTGTATCTGCAGATATTCCCCCACTAACATCTCACTTCTCCTTCGGTACTGCACTGCGGGTATGCTAGTATACTATGATTCGTTTCTACGGGGTTGGAAGGCGTAAATAATCCCTGTCGTAAAATATTTTATCTTTGTGATCATATAACTCGTAGAGTTTATTTCAATTATTTAGATGAAATATTAACACTGATAAGCACTAACTAGAAGTTTTGTGGCACAGAACGGTTACAATGAAAAATGTCAACCCGTAATGCTACTTCTGTACCAGTCATCCAACTAACAAGTGGCGGTAGGAAGAGCCCGTATCTACAAGATACGTAACAGCGATTCGATTGTAGTTTTATTATTTAATATTAAAAATTGTTTTTTTCATTGTAAATTTTGTTGAGCGTTGAGGCTTAAATTCATCTAATATGAAAGGCAAATACTATAACTTTTACATGTATTATAAAACAAGTCACTTTTTTTTCACATATCTACTCAATTTACATGGATTACTAATTTTTTCCTGAAACGCTTTGCCTGATAGCTTGTTTCATTTTGATTGTTTTTTTTTTTTCTAATAACGATTATTTTTTTAAGAACTTTTTTGTCTCATCTTGTTTTAACTCTTGTTTAAAAAAATACTATTAGCAATTTTTTTTTTTTAATTTAAATCATCTTTTAATTTAAATTAATATTATTTTTTACACTTTTAAAAATTTAGATTCAGAATGTTTAAAAATTAAGTTACCACTCAAATGGGATGAATATTTATCTATCTATAAATCGTGCACCAAACATGTACGATATTGAACTTTAATCCTCAATTAGACTATTGTTATACCGGTGTATGTTTATTATGTTAGCTGCGATTCTTTACCTCTTGACGCTCAAGATAAGCTATAGAGGATAGTTCAATACCGTACTTGTTTGGTATATGATTAATAGATAGATTAATATTCATCCCAATTGAGTGGTAACATAATTTTGAAACATTCTGTATTAATGATAATAGATACAGCTGTAAATAAAAAATTAATTGTATAAATGAAATTTAATTTACTTACAATGGCATCGGTTTAGAAAGGTGATACTGAATATTGTTATTTACTGAACAAAATTGTTTTTCTTTTTTTAAAGGATTCGAATATGTTCTTGTTATTGTCGTATTTTTAAACTGTATTTATATTATATATCTTTCATTAATCATTCAAAATTCCTTCAAAATAAACTTCGTCTTGAATGACAATGTAATATACGAAATTTTTTTAACATTATTATGAATTATTTTTCTAAACGGTATTACTTTAAATTCCCATCTGGGTCACTCCTTTTTTATTTATTTTCTTTTAATTTTTTGTTGTTTGTTTTTATTTTCTTATTTTTCTTAATATTAATTATACTTTAATACAAAAAATATTAGTTATTAGCACTCATAATTAATATATTTTTAATGGATTTCTTTTAAAATCTTTCTAAAAATCACTTATCAGTTTTGCATTTATATTTTTTGCGGCAAATCGATGAAAAGAGATGTATTTGGAAAAAGTATTGTTAAAAGAAGAGATAGACTTATAGACAACATATTAAGGCATTCTGGAATAGCCGCTTTTATATTGGGGGGGACAAATAGATGGGAAAAATTGTGCAGGCAGGCAACGTTTGGAGTATGTAAAACAAATTGGTAGGGATGTAGGATGTAGAAGGTATACCGAAATGAAACAAATGGAACTAGATAGGGAATCTTGGAGAGCTGCATCAAACCAGTCAAATGACGTAAGACAAAAAAAATATTATTCTTTAATCTCGCCTTCATAATGTTAGTTTTTGAATTAACATAAATTTTTAAACCTATTTTCCGAAGAAAAAAAATTTCACTATTAAAATAAAACATTAGGATTTGATTATTTTTTCCATGTCGCATACTAAACGAGATAATTTTATTTATTTATTAAGAAACCATTCCGGAATCTTTTTAAGTAATTTGCAGATTTTACTCTAGTAAATCTGATTAATCGTTAGAATAATTCACATACTTCTTCTCTTTCTCTTTATCTGTTTAGCATCCGGAACTACCGTAAGGTATTACTTCAGAGGATGAATGACGATGATGTGTATGAGTATGAATGAAGTGTAGTCTTCTACAATCTCAGGTCGACCACTCCTGAGAAGTATAGTCTTGTACAAATTCACATACTTACCAAAATTTAATGTATCATATTTTAAAGTTTTTTATTACTCTTTATTTGGATCAAGTGAGTAGCAAATTAAGATTTCAAAAATAATTATGAAACAATTTATTGAAAAATACTTATTGATATGAATATTTTTAATTAAAATTTTCGTATTATTAAAGAATAAAAAGTTATGATATTTTAAATTAGAGCGTGATTTTTCGATATATTGCTGAAATTTATATAATTTTATTACTATGCTTGTGAAAAATTTATTTATACATCCAAGATTTTATCTTACATATGAGTACACTGCTTTGATTGTAAATTCTTTTTATGTCATAACTCAGTTTACTGTTAAAATGCACTTTTCTATCCCATTTTCTTTTACCTTAATCTTTTAAACTCGTGTAACGTTTTACCTTCTGCATCATCAAGTAAGTGTCTCTTCCATTTGTTCTATCGTTTCTCTTATATATTTTTTTTTATTCTCTTTACAGTTCCTTCCATTATGAAATTAACTGACCCTTCCTAACCCAAGTGTTTTCAACACAGTCTATCAACCTAGTTTTATTTACAAGGTTTATATAGGAAATTCTTCTTTTTTTTTTTGTCCCACCCTACGTACATATAATTTATCAGTGCATCAAATTTAATTTATCCAATATTTTATTTTGTCTAACATTAACAGCACTGTCTGAGGATTTTTTTTTTCAGTTGAATGCGTTTCATAGATAATAAATTAGTATAAACTTTTTCAGTCAGTGGGAAATTTATGTTTAATAATAATAAATTTCTTTTACGGCGACTGATTTCGTTGTTGTATTATTCTTCCTTAGATATCTCTACTTTATACATTTTTCAACTAACAAAAATTCTTCACGTTTTTAATCATGACGCTGAGTGCCGCAAAATAGTCCGCGATTACTTTATTTTTCATTAATGATCGTTATCAAAGTTCTTAATTATTCCTCTTTCAGATGACACAACTGCATCGTACTTATCTCAAGATAATTATTTAAAAGAGTTTGAAAATTCTACTTTTAGAGTTGAAAAATTATTCATTAAATGGATTTTAGAGATTTAAATTTAGATAATACCGTTATGATTGTGCTTTTGATGTAGGTTTTACGCCGGGCTCCGTGGCTGAGTGGTAGTGTCTCAGCCTTTCATCCGGAGGCCCCGGGTTCGAATCTCGGTCAGGCATGGCATTTTTCACACACGCTACAATTCATTCATCCCATCCTCTGAAGATATACCTTAAGGGTGGTTCCGGAGGTTAAAAAAAAAAAAAGGTAGGTTGATAATCAAGGGAATAAAATTTTTCTTTATGATAACAATACTATTTTCTCTTGGCCATTAAACGAAACTTAAAGGTGTATTATTTGTAAAAAATTTTCTGGAGATAGTCAAATATATTTCATTTGCTGCAAAATCAATGATTTCATCATTAAACCATTATGTTAACTAATATTCCTTAATAAATAATATTTTTTTATAGAAATTTCATTGTAGAAAAATGAAATTTTTTTCATTATAGAAAAATTGTGGGGGGGGGGTAAAGCTTTTCGCGCCCATAACAGAATGTTAAACGTGCCCTCCGGTTAATTCTAAATGAGCAGATATAAATAACTGCCAGACTGTCTTTTGAGTTCTTTTGATCTCCTGGGAAAAATATTGCAATGAAAACAAGGCAAACAAAACTTTACAACAGTTCTTCTCGGGACTTCTTGACAATTGGCAAGAATAAGAGTATGCTAAATTAACATAAAAGGCATCACCCGCAGTAAGAATGATTGCATTAGTAAGTTAGCAATTAAATTTAAACCTTATGTTATCAAATCCAGGAATCACAAGCAGCTGACAATTGTCAGATTCAGTCTCGAGGCTATATATCAAGGTATAATCTCATTGCAGCAATAAATCATCCAAAATATGGAATTGTTACATATGTTAGAACAGGTATTGATAATGTTCAGTAACTCACTCATTTTTCTCACATGATCTTTTTGTATTAGCTGTTAATGAATCGACAATCGTCAATATTTATTAACGTCCAAACGCAGAGAAGCCTAACGGCGTAATCTCCATTTTTTAATCACCCTTCTGTATATATAATAGACTTTAACTCACACCACAAAATTTGGGGGATATAATGACAGCAATATACAAAGCGTAAACCGTGTAGACTGGGCAGAGGGAGGTAACTTAAAAACTTTGATGCTAAGCAGAAACCCACATTTTATTCTGAAAGATGAAGGAAGGGCTACAAGCCTGACCTAACTTTCATAATCAAAGGCGCACAATTACACCATGCTGTTAGAGAAGTAAATGTGAACTTTCCAAATTTTCAACACAGATCTATAGTCACAACTTTAGGCACAACAATTCCTAACAACTGTTCTCTTTCCTTAAGAGAATAAACTCAACAAGCAACTAGAGGATGACATCAGGTGAATCCCATATGTTAAGAGAACTAAGAAAGGTTTGCTGATCTAGTAATGAGCCCTGCCAAAAAATATATCTTCTGAGGTGTAATAAAATCCTACATTCCCGGGTGGAATAAAGAGTGTCAAGAACTGTACAATGTTCGAAATGCAAAAGAGACCCGGCAATAGACGAGTAGGTGCTAGAAGTCTTAAACAACGCTAAAACAGTTAGATGGAAAGAAACGCTGGAAAACCTCAACTTTAAGCATAGCAACAGGACAGCATGGAATTTATTGCGCAAGCTTGACACCAAACAAAAAACACCCGTCACTACTACTAACACTCCTAGGCCGGAAGCCATAGCCAAAAGAATTAAGAATCTATAGAAGATCATTATTAATAAGACATACAAGAGAGAAGTGAGATATGCAATTGGCGAGATTCGTAAAAGTCATCAATACATCCTCCCCATTATGGACCATATCACAAAGGAAGAACTCAGTGCTGCGGTCGACTTAACAAAATGTAGAAAAGCTGCTGGATTAGACAATATCTATCCTGAGTTTATTAAACACATCGATTCAAGCATAAAACAATGGCTTTTGAATCCTTATAATGATATCCTCCAAAGGGATATGTTACCAAAATGTTTCAAGATAAGTAAAGTAATTGCCATATGTTAATTGCCATTAAAAGGACATCGCTCAACTCGAAAGCAATCGAACTTTTAAGCGTATGTTGCATCTATGAATAAAAAATATTAAAAAAATAAAAAATGTTCCCTTACAGAACAATATTACTCTGTAAATGAGATTTTATTTAATATGAATCAAAAATTACTTTAAAATTTTCTGCATAAAATTCAATATTTACGCAATTCTCGGCTATGATTTTTTTTTTTGTTATAACTTTCCACATTTTGTGTATTCATGTATTTATTTTAATATTAGCTTTATTTTAATATTAGCTATGTATTTTTTTTTTTTAATAATTAATATTGATTTTAAACAAATCTGTATTATTTTATAACTACGAGAAAATTTGTTTTTTGTAATGCTGCCCTGATAAAGCCTTTACCATGGTTTCTCTATCCATCCAGATGATGTGGTAGTTATTTATCTCAGAAGTACATCTTTCCATTTTTGACTTGATATGTATAATGTATTATTATTTATTCTAAAAGCAAGTATTCTTATAGAGAAAAATTCATCTCAATATCGTACATTTTATTTCCATATTTATTATGCTAAGAAGTTCGTAAGTTACTGAAACATTGTAAGAAACTCTTATTCTACTTCGTTCTATATTTAATTTTGGGTAGTTAACCTAAATAACTAAGAAATAGTAGGATCTAAATTCTATTATCTCGGGTGAAGATCACATGAAACGGCTCACAGTCGGTTGAAACATTCGACATAAACTCTGTTAAATATTAATAATAAAACAATATTATATTACCCCGATATACAGAAATCAAAACTGAATGTCAGCAAATATAATGTAAATGTAATTTTCTTAATCAGATTTAACTGTTATCGTTATCATAATTTCTGTGTTATCAAAATAACAATTTTTTTTTTTTAATAATTTTAAAAATATAAACATTAATATGATTTAAGACCATTATGATGTATCAACAATAAATTTTATATGATCTTACCTATTGAATTGTCTTTACTAATTTATTTATTATTTCTTTCTGAAATTATCTGCCTTTGTTACTGTAAACGTTTTCAAATACTTATCATGTAATTATAAATCAATTAAACTAAGTTTACATGTATAGCACTACTTTTTTGATAGAATATCGGTCAGTGATAAAGTGAAAATTATTATTATTAGTTTATTGTGTAGCTCAAGTTCTACAGAAATTCGCTGTTTGAAACAAACTTGTATTTTTGTCGATTTTTCAACCTTAGATTTCAAACGGTGATTGGTTTATACAATGTAAAATTCGAGTAGCATTATTAACGAAGTTTAATTTCTGGATTTTTTTTTCAAGTGTTTAATAACTATTTGAATTAAACAAAAATAAATAAATTTAATTTAATTAGTAAACTTAAAAACAACAATTTGATAAATATTAACAATAATAAAGACTGAAAATATGTGGAAATTTCAAACAACTGAAATCATTTGTTAAAAATTGCAAAACATAACCGAATTAATCAATATTTTTTAAGTAGATTAAATTCTACATTTATCGTTAATCATAAAGCAAATTTTAATTTGAAAATGAATTGTTAACTTTGCTATATGAGGAGTAAAGAAAAAGGTTGAATGAAGTAAATTTTGAAATTTAAATATTTCATTAAGATTATATAGCTATAATCTTGCAATGAGATATACGGTAGTCATTGAAGTCAATTAACAACGGTAGAATATACCTATAGTTTTTTTCCTTTTTTTGTTTAACCTCCGGAACCACCGTTAAGGTATATCTTCAGAGGATGAGATGAATGAATTGTAGCGTGTGTAAAAAATGCCATGCCTGACCAGGGTTCGAACCCGGGACCTCCGGATGAAAGACTGAGACGCTACCACTCAGCCACGGAGGCCGGCAATATACCTATAGTGAACGAATGGATAAAATTCTAGTATTTCTATTTTCAAAGTAACGTACTTTTACTTTTCGGCAATGTCATTTAGGTATACGAAACACTATAAGTTGTATTCCTAAATGGATTTGTTTTTTAATTCGGATATATTCAGTTTTTGTTAATAACTATTGACTCTTATATATCGTTAATAAAAAAATTCGAAAAATTTACAAAAATTGCTGTGTCATTAAAATAGAACAAAGTGTACTACTACATATATAAAAAATTGGTTGGCAAGAAAGTAATTTGGGTTTTATAGCGTGAAACAAAACTCTTTTGTTTATAGAAAAAATGAACTTGAATCAATTTCATATTTTCCATTTTTTTTTCAGGAATTCTTTTCTGACTTTCTTGCAAACTCATGATTCAGAGCTATTGGAAATTCTGATCCTTATATACAAAGAACTGAACCAACTGCGATAGAACACATCATCATTGGTGAAAAGTTTTACCATTCAATGAGTTTTACAAACTTCGAAATAAACAATTATTTGTCGGTGCAAGGTCAAATCTATAGCGGAACATCACTTCTAAACCAAACTCCAATAATAATTTTCCATGAGTTACAATCTATTATGTGTGAGACCTTGCATTATCTTGGTGGAACACCGAGATTTCTTTAGATTTTTTTGTTGATTTGCCATTTCAGATTGTTTTTCTTTCATTGCTTAATCCAGTTTCATTAGTTGATGACATGAAAATCTAAATTGATCGTTTGGTTTCGTGGAAGCACAAAATAAACAAAAAATTTTGTTATCCTACCAAACTGACAGCGTGATCATATTTTGATCATGACCGCTGTAGATTAAATTCGAAGAAAACGTTATTGAATTAGATATCCAATAGTGTTCTATTATGAAGCATACATGGCTGTTCTCTTTTTCGAAATACTCTAGCATATTTATCGCTCTTATTTACACAATAACATATCCTAGATTGATGCTTCTTTGTTTATTAACACTGAATTTCAATTAATATACGTCAAACGCTATATTATGCATTAACGATATTTTGGTATACATGATATAGCCCACCAGTCGGCTATAGTGGGTTCGAATCCGGTCAGGCATGGCATTTTCACAGAGACTACAAATCATTCATCTCCATCCTCTGATGAAATACCTAAAGGTGATTCCGGAGGTTAAAAAAAAAACAAACTCATTTTAGTTTCATTGTAGGTTTGACAGCTGATCGGCTGCCCGATCAATCTGTAAAGATATTTTTGTTTTATTTTTACCTCAACGTTTTTTATTATTTATTTACCTTAAATAATTAATATCAAAAAGTATTATTTTGTTTATAATAATTAGAAAACCTCTTCGTCAGCTGACTATCAGCAGTAGTTGTGATATCTAGTTTTTGGTGATCGATCTCCTTAAGGTATTTTAAGAAATATATACGAATAACTTACAATGTTATCCGGCTTTTTTTTTCTATTTTACTGCACGTCAGTAAGTTCAGTTAAAAATGTTCTTTCTGTAGCGATAGAGAAATTTATACTGGGTTTGGTAACCCTTTTGTAAGAGTATACTAACGTCTTTTATCGAAAGACCATTGGGCTTAATGCATTCTTCTGAATTATGACCTTGATTATATTAGCGGTTCTGTTTTGGTTTTGTTCAGTATTTTTAGCTACATCTAACCGGCTGTAACTTGATATTCTATGTAAATAACATGTTAGCGTTAACCACTAGACCTTGGTCTAGTGATTAACGCGACATCGCAAATCAGCTGACTTCGAAGTCGAGAATTCTAAGACTCAAGTCCTAGTAAAGATAATTATTTTTATACGGATTTGAATACTAGATCGTGGATACCGGTGTTCTTTAGTGGTTGGGTTTCAATTACCTGAGATTGAACAAGACTAAATTTCATTCACATTCATACACATCATCCTCATTGATCCTCTGAAGCTCTCCAAGATTCCCTATCTAGTGCCAGTCGTTTCATTTCGGTATAACCTCCTACATTCGTAACAATTGGTATAACATATTCCAAACGTTGGCTACCTGCTCAATTTTTCCAATCTGATAACAAAAAAAAAAAAAACTATAAAAAAATTAAATTTTATTAAAAATACTTGCACGTCGCAGGAATAGGAGAACC
>JAAAKQ030299509.1:0-10186 GCA_010016005.3 Zanna intricata
TGAACCTTAGAACTCTTGACTTCAAAATCAGCTGATTTGCGATGTCGCGTTAACCACTAGACCAACCCGGTGGGTTATGCTAAGGACAACCTGTGTTAAATGAATAATTCATAGTAGTTCTCAATAGAAATAGTAAAAAATTTCCGCGAGGTGGGTGTTCTTCTCCCTCAGGAGAGAATTGAGATGTGCATATATGGCAATCTATGCAGTTAAGAATTAAACAAAAATTACATTCTCTGCCGAGAAATTTTGAAAATATTTTACATTATTTTTCCAACATAACTTCTGAGTAATTTTTTTTTGAAAAAAGTGAAACTAATGTAAAATATCTCACTAAAAGATATAAAATAATAGCTTTTCAAAATCATTAATTTTGATTTTTTGAAGTTTGTATAAAATTAAGGATTAGATTGCAGTTATTGTTTTTAATTTGGTACCAGCTTCAAAAAATTAAAATTTAAATAATTTCAAACTATTATTTTATATCTTTTAGTTGGGTCAGTTCCTTTTTAAGTTTGTTACATTTACTGCTTTGGTGATAATAAATTCCACTTTCATATTAATTTTGTCAGTGTTTATTACATTTTATAAAATTACATAAAAATATATGTATGTATTTTTTTTCTGTATATAATTTAGATGGTTGGAAGCACTTGTAATTTTGAAAATGAAGCTTTAGAATTTTACCTCAGCCTGTGCCATTTACTGGAATGTTTATATGATCCATATATTACTTGGAGACATTTCTCACCATCAGTTAAAGTTCCTCTTTTAAACTCATATTCCAGCCTGCAACTCTTCATGTTGAAGTTATACCTATTATTTATGGTAAGTTTGGCTTTCTTTTCTCACTTTAAAGTTTTATCAACTACTTTGTTTAATAGCATTAATATATATATATATTTTTTTTTTGGAGGGGGGGTTTTTCGTAGGAGGAGGAAAAAGCTCTACCAGCCACCACCCGCCTGCACAGGTGGTAGTGTCGGGCTCTTACCGATTAAAAGTTTCCCTCTCCATTCTCCTCCACCCTGAGACTGGACCCACAATTTTTTTTTTTTTTTAACCTTCGGAACCACCGTTAGGTTGTATATTCAGAGAATGAGATGAACGAATCGTAGCGTGTGTGAAAAATGCCATGCCTGACCGGGATTCGAACCCGGGACCTCCGGATGAAAGGCCGAGACGCTACCACTCGGCTACGGAGGCCGGCGGGGATCCACAATTAAGCATAGCCAAGTCTCGGGGGGGATTCAAACACAGACTCATCTTCATCTTGTACACCGCTGCTGCCAACCTAGTATCTCACCTTACCTGTAAGAAACAGGAACAAAACACATTGATTCTCATTCTACCATCACACGCCTAGAGGTATGGGAGTCCCCATGCATCATCATCGCCATCCATCCTCATGGAAAGAATGCATGGTGACTCAGCAGGAGGCTGTCCCTCCCCCTGGCTCCTTCGTGCCCGTGGCAGCACGAATACCCTCGACCCCTGCCATGGAGGGAAGGAATCCTTGTGCTCATCACTGCACCCTATCTCCGCATGCGGGAAACAAAGTGCAGCACCGCAGAGGGCTGTCCCCCCTCATGACTAACCGTCGTCCCTCAGGCTTGTCTTGCCCTATCAGCCAGATCCTTAGCCGTTAATATCTCCTGTACCAGCGACTTGATGCTATCCCAGTTTCTCTGTGACACGACCATGTAGTCAATCAAATTCTCCGGCACTATATTAGTAACACCATACTTTATCCTATATCGCATCCACTGTGCACATTGAAAGATAGTGTGTTCTACTGTGTCTGACACTGCATCACAGTAATTGCAACTGGGGACTGATTTTGAGTACTGCTGGTGATGAGATTGGTTTGATTGTCAGGAAGCTGGCTGAATATATGGGCAGGAGGAACAATGTTGTTGTCAAACTCATTTTGTTGTCAAACTGCGACAGAATGAAGCATGCCTTGTCGATGGAACGTCCATGGGGCCCTCCTTCCCAAACAGTCGCAATATAATTTACTCTTTTCTTTACATTATATTAATCGTTAATGTCACTACAATTTTATTCTGATTAGTAATTCTTGATTCGATCATTAATTTTAAAATAATAACTAGAAATGAGTTATTTTTATTAATAGATTTATTTTAACACTTTAGTATTATTCTGATCTGCATTGTCTTTCTAGTAAGATGATATGATGATAGTAAGCTCTTTTAATTTACAGTTTTTTTCCGGACAATTTAATAGAATGGTTTTTTCTGTTGTAAAATAGAAGTATATTACTTGAAATCTACACACAGATAAATTTTAAAAATGTATTTTACAGTTCTTTTTGTGAACTTACCATCATAACTTGCCAGGCTCTACCTCATTCATTCTCATCCTCATCATCTAATGTAATACCTTAATCGCGGTTCCGGAGGCTAAACAGATAAAAGAGAGTATATAGCTATATAATCCTCAATTAAACAGGAACTGTTTTAAGTGTTATTTTTTTTATTTTATTTTGGTGATTTACTATAACTGGTTTATCAGATTTTGTGGCATTGATTGTAGATGTTTTATCTTTGTTCTTTTTTTTTAATTTAATTTATGTAAAAAAAAATTGTATTTCTCCATTGCTTTCCTCATTTTTATAGATTCATGTTCCTTGCATATTTTTTTCTTACAAATTGTTTTGTTACTGATCTATTAGCATTTTAAGTAAAAAAACCTAAATAAAATAAATTTTTAATAAAAAGTTTAAAAAAAACACTATAAAATTAAAGAAATTACTTTTTTTCAGTTTTATTAAATTTCAGCCTTTTTTTAAGTTTGCACCAATTTAAGGGTAACTGAAAACTTACTTTTTGGTTTTTATTTAGTAGTGATTTATAAGAGGTAGAAGATTTAAAATTTGATTTAAAGAATAATTGAAACGAATTTCTTTTACTTTCAGGGTATTTTTCAGTTTTGTTTTATTTTCCGTAAGCAACGCCTTGAGGCATTGCAGTTATTAAGAACAGAGATTAATAATCATTTTATGGTATATTGTTATTAATTTTAATTTATTGATTTATGAATTTGTATTTAAACATCATAACAGTATAATATCAAATTATTATCAATAATAAAAATGTTAAGACTTACGGCTTTTAATGTTTTTGTAATAAGAACTGGATTCTAGTTCCAGTTTTTTATTTCAGTATATCCCCTACATCCTACATCCCTAGTGGATAATAAGTACTACATTCCTAGTGAAAATAATATGATTTTAAATTATAATTTTCAATTAATATTAAATAATCAGATGTTTCACCAAATCTATTACTTATACACATATGTAATAATTCCTATTAAATTACATATACACATTTTTAAAATTCTCTCTTTATCTGTTTTGCCTCCGGAACTACCGTAAGGTATTCCTTCAAAGGATGAATGAGGATGATGTGTATGAATGTGAATCAAGTGTATGTAGTCTTGTACAATCTCAGGTCGACCACTTCTGAGAACTGTGGTTAATTTTTAAAATTCTATAACATCATATTTCACTAATAACTTCTTATTTTCTGTTGTTATTTTTTTATCTTATTATTGAATTATTATATATTGTAAATTTTTTTGTTACAATCAGAAGTTAATAATTATTAATAAATCAATATATTTAAATTTAAAAAAAATTAAAAAGCAAATTGAAAAAAGGTTAAAAAAAGAAAAAAGGGAGATAAAGTTTGCCGTACCTTCCCTTTTAACATCCAAACATCCAACATTAATTAATTAACATTAATTAACATCCAAACATTAATTAAAATTTTATTTGGCTCTGGCTTTGGAACTAAATATTACTTATGATATATCGTTCAAAAGCTCTTGGTGAGGGCTTATTACTGCAGTTAAGAAAAAGTCTAAAATCCAAATTTTTGGATTTTGGGCGTGTTTGGTTCACTCAATTACTATCAAAAAAGGAATTGCACAATTAGATTTTACAAAAATCTTAATTAAAAATTTCAACATCCTGTGGCTAAACATTTTTGAGTTATGCGAGGTGTACATATATACAGATTAAATGCTGAAAATAATCAAAATGGATATTTCCATTGAAATCTGAAAACCGAAATTTTTCATGATCAAAATACTTCCTTTATTTTGTACAAGGAAGTAAAAACAACTATAGTTTTCCATTGCTTTCAGCTGCGCAGTTCTCAGAAAATTGAGTGATGTTGATATGGCCATTTAAGTCCTCCTGACCTACACCCTTAACAATTACTGAAAGAGCTGCTGCCCTCTTTAAGGAATCATTTCTTACTCTGGGTCTCAACAGGTATCTCTCTGATATGATTGCTCTTTTGATCCAACTACTCACTGAGCACTCAAGCCCCTCATGATCGGCAAGGTCTCATTATTCTTAGAGAGAGATTTTTTATGTTATTATTATTATTATTATTACATAAAATATAGCATTATTTCAAATAAGTATTTATTTTGATATTTTGTCTTAATGGAGATCATCCTTTCTATGTTATATTTTATCTGAAATTTAAAAACGTATGTAGAATACCATGTTTAGTAAATATTGTCAGAAGCAGTCTTCTTGATTCATATATGATAGTAGGTAGGTATTGTAGTTATGTTTATGTGATTCAGATATATTTTTCTTGATTTACAGGAAAGTCTTGAAGAGTTTGGTGAAACAGCTAGGTTAAGATTAAAGAAAAGACGTAGTTTTAAACATCGTTGCAGGATCCTGAAAGCCCAAGATCAGTATGAACATCTTTATTACTAGCATCTTTTGGAGTAGATATGGATACAATCAGCTTTACAAACAGGTATAATTAGACATCATGTAACTTATAATTATAATTTTTTTTCTATGTTTTTCTGATTATATTTTTTAATTTTTTTGCAATTAATGAAATGTGAACTTTAATTTAAATGCACATCAAATCTGTTTGTTTTACAATAAAAACAAAATGAACTTTCGTACTTTAATAATCTACTTTTAATTTTCATTATTTTAAAAACGAAAACATTTTATTTACTCATAAACTAACAATAGGTCAATGCCCAATTAATGATTTTTTTGGGAATGAATTTTGTAGCACATGAGAACTGGCTGAAATTCAATTCCAGAATCTGCTGGGTACTACTCTACTAGGGTTGGTGTAATAATTATATTATCCCCTTATTATTTAATTTGATGGCTTTAGTGTACTGCTAATTTTGATTTAATGTAATTTATAGTATGTTATTGAAAGATTTTAAAGTCAAAAAACACTTGTTTTCTCATACTTGATTTTTTGTTCTGTGACGTTGCCATAAAATTCATAGAAATTATTATTAAATAGCTTTTACTTGTCAATAAAAAAAAGTAAAAGTACATTAGTAAGGTAATAAACAGTGATATGGCTAGAAAATATTTGTTTAACCCTATTAAACTGATGGATAACAGATGTATCTACATCTTGCATACTTGCTTACTTATAACATGTTCCCTTATGACTTTTTAAATACTTTCTTTTTAAAACAAATATGCTGCAGATTATTTAAAGAAATTTATAAATATATTAACATTTATATTTTCTTAAAGAACATAATCTTATTTTATGTGTTTATTTCAGTTAGCAATGTTCTATCTGATTATTAAACATGTTTTATGAAATTTTTTCCTTCTACTGTGCTTGTTAATAACAATCATTTTAATAAATTTCTGTTTTGAAAAACTGACTTATTACATTATGAGTTTGTTACCATAATTGGTAATACATTTTCTATTGTTGGGAAAGTATAACAAAATGGACTTCTTTTAGACAACTGACTTATTGTCTCATCAGTTCTTTCAGTAGTTTAAATACCACCACTAGATTGTGTGTAAAGCATCTAGTTCATCTGTGATATGAGATGTATCTCAAATAAAAAATAAAAACAGTCTTCTAGTTTTGGTTCAGTATTATTTATAACATGTTGAAATACTTATTAATATTTTATAGTATTCTGCAAAAATAATAAATTCAAAATATCTCTATTAGATAAAAATATTCTTTTCAGTTTGATCAACTTAATACATTTTACAAAACACAGCTTAAGTTGATGAGGAAAAAAGACATTAAAAACTTTTAAGAATATAATAATTGAGCAAGTCCATACAAAGCCAGGCATTTTTCTAGTTATTAATTAGTTTGCCTAACAGTGCTGAAGTGACTGAGGTGTATAAGTAATCATCATTCTTTATTATGATATTGGTATCTAATCTCAGTTAGCCTTATGTAATATGAAGGAATATCCTCATCATGAGCACAGCTACATTACACAGTGGTAGAGCTATTTATCTTCTCAATAACCCATTTGTGTCGCTACAAAACATTTAGAACTATTTAAGTGACATTGTATCTTTTATTAAATTTGAATATTTGATAATCATATTTATTATAATAATTATAAGAATAATTATTTATAATTAGTATCATACATTTTATGATATGGTTAATTTAAGCTAAGCTTTTTTTTTAAATTGATTAATGAAATTTTTTGTTGAAAACTTCTGAAAAAAAAGTAGATTGATATATGCTTTAAGAACTTACAACAATATATTTTGCCAGTTTGGAATTATACAGCTGAGGTATAACTATTCTTAAAGAGTTATTTTTTTTATGTATCACATATTTCAACAAGAAACTGATAGATTCTAAAAAACAAAACAAAAACTAGTGTTTTGGTAAAGTTGTCACCCTGCAGTTGAATGCTGTTGAACTTCATAAATGTGTATTCTTGTAAAAAGTGCTGTAATCTATGTTACTTGTTTATTCTCTGTTTTATACATTCTAGAATATAAGATTTATTTTTATGAATTAATTTTACTAAAAAAAAAAAATTTTTAGTAAAATTAATTCACTGAAGATCACTGGAGACATAGGATTATCAAGAAAAGTATTACCTATTTTATCTAAACATTTGGCCACCAGGGACAATTTTTGTCCCCTTATTGCCTGAATTAGAGCTGTTCTCTTTTCCAAGGCTACTACCTTTTTTATTTCTGGTCCATTATTGCTTACTAAAGATTTTGTACCAGACCATGTCGCCACCAGTTCTTGTTGGGAAACTCTTATTGGAGCAATGTAATACAGTAGAATCAGAATTAGGAATTTGATTTGCTGGCCCTTGAGAGAAAAATATCTGATGCTGGTTTAATTTTTAAACTGTAGTTTTGCACATTTTCTCACCTGACCATTTTGTGAGATTTTGACTATCTGGTCCATTGAAAGGTTATTGTCCCATTGAAAACTAGACTAATGTTCTTGTGGGTAGTCTCATAATTCTTAATAAAAGGTTAAACTTTAATTATGCAATTTTCTCTGTGGTATTACCATGATTATGGTACTGACGAACAACTCTTGTTTTCTATAGAAAGGTAGTGTAGATTGGGCACATTTTGGATGCATTGTTTTGTAGTTAACATAACAAACAGACAAAGCTCCTATTGTTTTATAAACACTATTTTGAACATAAAAGCCAATTGAATACAAAAAATGTTAATTGCAATGAAACAATTTCTTTTATTAAAACTACATTCCTCAGCCTACTTCTCAACTAAATGTTGTATAGAGTTTGTCACAGCAATGTCATGCTTCAAAATATCCTAGTCATATTCCTTCCAGTGTAACACCTGTAGTTTTCATGCAGATGGTTTTTAACATTTTTTATGTATTTGAGTTTCTTAGAAATAAGGTTTAAGTGAATGGAGTGTGGATGAAACTTTCCATCTAGATTTTCATAACAAATATCGTATCACATTATAGATTGTGAATACATAAAACAAAATGCCCTTTATTAATCACCTTCTTTTGCCATCTTCTGATAACACTATTTCACTTGTAAAATGTTTGATAGTAGGCTTATGTTGCAGTAATGTTGTTCCAGTGACTTGAAGTGAATAACATAACATCAAATTTATCCCAAAAGAATATACCCATCAACTTGCAACAGTACAGATTTGCTTACACTAGTGATTTTTTGTGTATTTAGGGTGATGGCATGTGAGTGACTGTTTCTTTAGTTTTCTGTTAATGTGATTAAGAATCACTTTCATTCAGTTGATCAAGAAATAATCAACAAATCATTTTCATTATGCAAGAAAATGCTTTTCATAATGCATGATTTCTGATATTCTGAATTTCACATCATCTTTTTTTGTGTTTCTTTTATTCACTGAAATAACACTTCAGTCATACCTTTGTTTTCAGTGATTGAAGACAATTTAATTAGTAACTTTTGTTTTTCTGTATTTAAGACCATATAATTGAACAAATTTTATGTGTGGCAACAAAATTTCATATATATATACCAAAGTCAAAATATTCTTTACAAAAATTCAATACAACAGCTTTTATGGTGAGCTGTCATCAGAACAAATTTTTTTTGTTGTAAAGTTAAAATTTATTAAAAAATAATAACATTATTTTAGTCTTTCAGTAGAAATCAGAGATTTATATTCAAAAACTAATTGTATTTTTCAGCAGATTGCAGATGACTGTTAGAATGGGTCAAAATATTGGATTGACTTCACAGGATTTGCAAGATTTACTTATTCTTGCCAGGTAATTATAATTTGGTTTTTAATAATTAAAATTATTTATTTTTGTTTATTGTGACTAATTTTATTCCTTTTCCACTGTTTTTTTTTAATTTTAATTGCTGTTTACTTCCAGAACATCTTTTCAGGATGGTAATTCAATCTTTTTCTCATTCGTCTTTTAGATGGCACTTAACTTAAAACAGGAAAGTTGTTCAGTTAGTCAGAAAATATATTTGATATGTTTTAATGTTTTTGTAATTTCACATAGAATAGCTAAGTTAAAAATAGAAGGGAGATTATTATGTATAACTGCTAAAGTTGCTTCTATGTTTACAGTGACTGAGTTCAAGTTTTATAAATTTATGAGGCTTTTACTGGGTTTTTAATAAGATTGAGATCCTATTCCAAAAATTTGGATTATTTTTTATAACTAGCTTATTGTGTAATCTTGCAATTGGCTGCTAAAATAGCCCTAAGCAGCAGGTAGTATTTATTCACTATTCATGGTTTTCTTTACAATTCATGTTTATAATCATCAAAACAATAGCTTCGTGATTAATCTTGTTGATCTGTCTGTCCTGGCCGGATTATAACAGTTACTGAAATTTGCCTTTATATAAATTATTTTAGTGTGGTTCTTTGTTTTACTATTTAGTATTAATTCATTCATTCTGTTATTGGCTTTTTTTTTTTTTAGGTTTTTCTCCATAAGTACAGGGAGTACATCTTTAACAATGCAAACCTGGGAGATAGTACAGGAAATGGAGCAGCAACCTAAATTTCGATATATATAGATAAATAATACTTTTTTTAAATATAAGTTTTGTTATATATTAAGGTTATAGTTTGTAAAATGTTCACTTTAAGCAATCAGTTGTAGTTATTGTAAAACAATCTAAATAATTCTTTTAATTTCAAACAGAGCTCTAACTAAAAAATCTAAGAGCAATAGGTGCATCACTTTTGTATTATATAAATTCTTTTTAAATGTAATTAAATAATTAAAGTAAATTAGTAATTTGTATGATTAATTTTCTATTAGGTTAGATAGATATGTAATGGGGGCAAAACATGTGTTGTCCATAGCTACTTTGTTCGCATTTGCCAGATCTCTTAAATGCAAACTGTAATCCATTTACATCAACAAGAGCTACACATACACAAATTATTAATTTAAACACTAAGACATAAGGTAATCACCTAGTTCATCACATAAAACAGAACTACCACCATCAATCCCAAATTATGCATCAAAACAGAACTAGGCATCATCAACCTTGGGGACCTGATAATCTTGGACTAGTGCTAGATACGAGGTGTGGTTTAAAAGTAAAGGTTGATTGGTAACAAAGTGAGTACAATTAAAAAAAAATGATACATATTACATATATATAAAAATTATACGTATTGTGAAACAAGCTTCTTTAAACCCACTGCATAAAATTTTGCCACCTTGGTTGTAACCACTTTTATGCTGAGATTTTCAACACTACTTTGCTTTAATAGTTAAGCGACGTCAGTTTTAAATGGCATTATGTAGTTCAGAAAGTGTTTCAAAATATATATGAGGTGTGTTCAAAAAGTAAGGTGACTTTATATTTTTAGGAAAAAATATTTATTTATTCATCAATATTC
>JAAAKQ030299531.1:0-10186 GCA_010016005.3 Zanna intricata
AACCACCAAAGAACACCGGTATCCACAATCTAGTATTCAAATCTGTATAAAAATTTTTACCTTTACTAGGATTTGAACCTTAGAACTCTCGATTTCGAATTAGCTGATTTGCGATGTCGCGTTAACCATTAGATCAGCCCGGTGGGCTCAGGGATTATTTAAAACTATGAATTTTTAATTGTGTATCTAGTATATGATTAAAATTAAAATTGTTATTTTCATAATAGTAGGTCGTCATTAATTAAAATAAGTTATACGTTAAGTAAAATGAAACATCATTTCAGTAGGATGTTTACGACTGTTATCAGATAAAAAATGAAGTATAAGAAATAAAATATACAATAATTATTAATTGATTGGTTGGTATTACTTCATTTCATATCTGATTACAGTCGTAAACATCCTACTTACATGACGTTTTATTTTACTTAACGTATAACTTATTTTAATTAATGACGACCGACTGTTACGATAATAACAATTTTAATTTTAATCATACATATATATATATATTTATAAATATACTATGTACACGGTTACACATGCTTAGTTTTAAATAATCCCTGAAGAAGGAGTAATTACTCTGAAAGCGCTTGGATAATACATCATAAAATATTATTGGTAAGTGGGAGTACATTTTCTATCAAAATCTTTGTCTTCCTATACAGATTTTATCTTCAACTTGTCCCTCTATTGTCGAATTAACTAGACCTGATGTATTATTATGTAGCCCGCCGACCTAGTATATTTCTTTTTAAGATTTTGTTCAAAAAATCTCTCCTTTCCTATTCATCTGAAGACCTCTTCATTTCATATTTTATCGACCCGTCTAATTTTCAGCATCCTTTTCTAATAACGCTTACCAAAAGTCTATAGTCTTCTCCTTCCTATTTTTCCAGTAGTCTATCTTTTGTTATCATACAAAACGCTACAAATATCTTTTTAATCCAACAATCTTTATCGCACGTAGATACAGATTATTCTACACGGTAGTATGCCAGTGTATTATTGATCTACAATTTACTTCGTTAAAATGGTAATTATGTCCGAACTCTATTAGGATACAGCTCTACGTACGAAATAGATAAAGTAGTACCAGACGATTCTGTGTTAGATGGACGAGTAAAAATGTACATATAGTTTAAATGAAAGGTGACTCCACGTCCGATAACGTATAGCATTAAGATTACGTCTTCAAGGTCTTACCGCACAATGACGCAACTTGTACTATTTGTAATCCGATAATTATTGTATCGGTAACGAACCATCAGGATCAGGCTTCACGTCTCTAATTCATTCATGCTATTATCTGACGGCTGATTCCTCTCGCACTTGCAAACCGCTAGATTATTATTTTATTTTCTTAAAATTTTATTCCTTTGTTTTCGATTCTCTGGTAACATTTATATTACGAAATGACACAGTACGAAATAAACAGTGAAATGTTAGATTTAGAAGCGGAAAGTCACCCGCGCTTAATACGATTCGTCTGATAAAGTCATTAATACTGACAAGAATACTGCGGAAACTGAGAAAACTGGGAATAGTGAATCGAGAATTCATGAGGGTTTGAAAAAGAACATTTTCACTTTCTCCGAGCGAACCTTCAATCAGTTCCCGAGCTTCATGAAAAATAAAACGAAGACTGGAAAACCGTTTCGAATCTGAAGCATTACATATTATAAAAAATAACAAATACAATTCTAAAGATGATGAAAACCGAGACAAATTATTTGTGTTACTTATAATTCCGAAAATGACATAGATAGTTAAAAAAATAAATTAGTATTCCAGATATAGATGTTGAAATTACAACAGAACTCAACAGATGTTGCAAACAGAACTCAATATGGACATCAGCGGAATTCCCTATGCTATACAGTCATATTCACAAACACTTTCCCACCAACAACTCGGTCTTCTACCCCAGAAATGCCGAATTATCCACATATCTCTCATTCACCTGTTTCACTGATCTCACCAGAAGAATCTGTTCTTTCATTCTTCGATAAGTGAAATGAATTTGAATTATTATTATTACTTAGTTTATTTTTTTGTTTATCGTATATTATTTATTTTAAATGTATTACAACAATTTATAATTATTGTGTACTTTTGTAACAATTACAATGGAAATTTTAAAAATTGTACTTACAGTAATTAAGTAACAGATAGCTTTTCTTCTACTCTAAGCGATCACGCATAGTAATAATCGTACTTGAAGTTTGCCACGAACTATAGAAAGAAGGTGATGAAATGAGTCTGCCAACATTCTGTAGTACTGAAAAAATTTATTCGGATATTGTTTCAGCTTTTCATGAAGAATTGCAAACCTTCTTCGTTAAAATTTTTGTTGTAATCGGATTTATCTATCATTTTTTAATTTTTTTTTTCAGATTTAATTATCGATGTCCGCGTACAAGTAACAATGACAAAGCGACTAAAAAAAATAAAACTCGATTTCATCACGATCGGGTATAAATAAAATATCGGAAGCGGAGCCAGGTCGCTGCGTTTTTTATACAATTTGGATACAGGAGTGCCAAGGTATACCATACATTTTTATTCCTTCAATTTAAAGTAGAATCATCCGGTAAAATATCGTACGCGGAGCCGTAGCCTTATAACACGTATTGTAGCATATTTTAAGTGTCATTACGGTAATAATTTTGGTCTATCTGATACGAAATATGAACCGCCCCAAAAAGTGACCGATTCATCTTCTAGATATCAAACGTAGTAAGGAAATTGTCGGTAATATTTAACTCTTAATTGTTCACTACTTAGTCCGGCTGTACAATGAATATCATAACTATCAAAGAAAGCGACTCTAATCGATACGTCTTGTATCCTGTAGTGCTTTACACTTGTTAAAACCATAAGAAATATCGATACAGCTAATGTAAAGTAATATATTAATGTTCCCCTGTTTGTTGTTAGATAATACTTATATACAAAACACTACTTTAATTCAGCTAAATAGGAAATTGTATTATTGAATTTAAATAATTAGGGTATACACTTGTCTTTTACATTATTTAATCGTTTGTGTGTTATATTAGTGTTTACGAATATACGCACGAATGTGTATGCGTACGTGCGCGGGCGCGAACGTGTATATGTGTGGATGTTTATCATAGTTATTTTGAAATTCTTGATTTATATTTACACATATTTCTCTAATTGGTTGATTTGTAGCGATTGTTCGTATGAAGTAAGGTAATTTACTTACTTTGCCTCTCCTGTTATTATACTTTTATCTGTCTACTACATACGGAAACGTTGCATATACATGTAATTCTATAACCTTGTTCTACATTATTTTTTTTTTTTTATTATTAAATAATTATTTTCCGTCTTTCTTTGTTTATTAAAAAAATATAAAAGGTCAGCGGAGAACTGACATAATATGCTTTATTCAGAAGTTAAAACGTTGCCCGTATTTTCTCTTAAACATTTTTAGGAAATTAAGGTTGCCGGTCGGATTTCGGTGGAGTACAATTTTAGATCATTAATAGAGACTAAAAATATTACAGTAAAAAGACAGAAAACTGATCTGTACCTTACAGATCAAATTACGAATAAAAATATGTAAATATTACGATTAAAAAGGTAGGCATTATTGAAAACTTAATGAAAAAATGTAAATTCAATAAAATTAAATTTATAATCGAAGGGCTTAATATAAATTTTTCTTAATATATTACCAGTAATTGTGTACATTATGAATGAAATAGAGAATAAATGATTTGAAGCCATCAGCGTGTTTTAATACTTCATTGGATGGGCTGAATCGAGATACGGAGTTTTTCGGATAGCAGAAAATAAGTCTTGCACTTCAACTTTTTTTTTTTTTTGCTGATGTACTTGAGTATTCGACTATACAGGAAGTAATATAACGTATTAACTGATATTAACAAAAATAATAATAAGATCTATATACCTCGGTAACGATCAAACATGTCGAACAAAAAACAAATCAGAGATTAAAATTATTATTAAAATATATTTTTCTGGTAAGATCGTCATAATTTTTATATTATAATTCCAAATGCGTCAATATGTGATAATAATGAGGAAACTAAGAAAGGTAGATAATTGTACTCGGTAAAAAAGAGGCTATTGTTTTAAATAATAACAGAAAATGTAGATAATAAAAGTCCAATTTTTTTTTTAATTTCATTTTATTTATTTTGTTTGTTATTTAAATATGGCATTCCTCGATATACAATCGTTATAACAAGGTTATACAGTTGATCGTTTCGGTTAATAAAGAGTTTACGATATTTTAAATGGGTTTAAAAAGACCAACCCAGACCGGATTGGTCTAGTGGTTAACTTGTCGTCGTAAATCAACTGATTTCAAAGTCAAGGTTCAAATCCTAATAAAGACAGTTGCTTTTATAAGGATTTGGATACTAGATCGTGGATACCGGTGTTCTTTGGTCGTTGGATTTCAATTAATTACACCTCTCAGGAACGGTTGGAACATAGTTGTCTAATATACTCGCACGAGTATAATACATTAAACTCTTTAAAATACATTGAACAAAAATATCTTCTTACTTTTACTTTTCCTCTAAATAAGCTCTAGAAGAGAAAGTATTGTAATCGGTCTGATTTGGACATATGCGATTTTCACTGGATCTTGACGTTTAGACAGATAAGGAGCCAAAAAAATCGGATGGAAATATCCGGACGTCGGTTCGTATATATGTGTGTTCGATGTTGGCCTCTAAATCACCTTATATCTACAGAACTGGACCGATTTTGACCAAACTCAGTCAGATTACTTCTATATATAATGCCATTAAATTTTTAACTTAAGAGGTCAAGGGCGTGAGGCTGTAGAACAAGGTCATTCTCAATACCTCGAGATTTTGTCTAATTAAGGTCATATTTTTCTTAAGCACATTTGTTAACGATTAAAATATAACAATATCTGCAAAAAAACTTTTGAAAAATCGCACACCCACCTCAAAAAAACTACTGTTGTAGTCTCGACTACTATGATGTGACGTCACAGGTGAACGGCAGAAATAAGTAAATGAATAATATTTAAAATGTAAAAAAGTAATTCGGTCTGACTCGATCGCCCGGTTAACTCGTTACCTGGTACGTTAAGCCTTGCGGCTACACCAATCGGCCGTACAAGCGAAATTTGTCGTATGTAAGTTACATTAGTTTAGTGAAACTACATTATATTGTTTAAATTAGTGAAATTAGTTTAGTTAGCGCCGACCGTTGCCAATAGCGCCGTCGCAACCGCGCGAATTAAATATGGTAGGCGCACGCGATTTAGTTACAATCATTGAATTAAAAAACGAAAAATATTATATTTAAGTAAAATGATAAGTATTTTAAATTAAGTTGTGCGTGTATGTGTGTGTAAACCGTGCAACAAGAAACAACCCACAATTGTGGGATTTTCCCGGAACAGACCACTGTGTTGTCAGTTTTTTCTACGATTAACTTTTTTTAATCGTAGAGAAAGAACGTGCATAATTTTATTTATTTATTTTTTTTTTTTTAACTTTTAACTCTCAAGATTATAACATGATTGTAAAGGTCGTATCTAAAAACTGTGAAAAAAGTTTTTAAAAAATCTACATGAAATCCTGTTTTCACAGGATTTATGTAGGAATTTTAGATTCTTCTACTTTTTTTGGACTGACAAGCTAAAATTTCAAAATAGACTTTCTCAAAAACATAAAATAAAATTTGCTTTTTCTTCTTTAATGAAGAATAATTGATTTTATCAAAAATATTTTTTTTTGATACGAGGAAGATATTTTTAAAATATTATTGAAGTAAAAAGGTTTACTAGTACATTTCTCAAATTATCTAGTAAATACTGCAGTACTAGTATTCAAGTACAAAATTAGTGCAAAAATGAACTGCTTAATAGGTTAATAAATTCAGTGAAAATAAATAAAAACGGACGGGTAAACAAATTCTCAGTACAATAAATGACAGAAAAATCTTTATTACCTGAGATTATATTTTTATGCTTCTTTTTTTGCTGTAAATTAATCGTTTTCGAAAAAGTAATTAATTTAAAAAAAAAAAAAATCATATCTTTAAATAAATATAAAATAATTAATAGAATAGAAAATAAATAAATGAAATTAAAACGGTATAAATAAAAAATGGAATGTGAATTTCTAAGATAAATAAAGGCGTTAAGGTATGGTTTAGTATTTTTATGTTATCGTTTAGAAGAATGCGTCATGAATTCGTGCTTGGTGGATAGATATGTATGCATGTGTAGGAGGCAGGATAGAAATGCATGCGCGCATGAGTGCACGATTCATTTGTACTCTATATGCACTGATGTTGTGACGTCACGGGAATACAACGGTTGATGTTTGGTCCGGTCCAGTTGCTCTCCAGACTCCAAAGAATTAGCATCCGATCACGGCACTTGCTCCTGTTATTAAGACGGCATCTTTACGTCTAATTACTTATATAAACTAAGGTAAGATCTTACTGTTTCATTCGAATAATATATACTTCAATTACGATATTACAAAGAAAAATTGATTATCTTAAAAAAAAAAAATAAAAGAAATAAAAAAAAATTTATACTAAAAAAAACCTGTAGACACTATTCCTATTCACGTGTTGTTTTTTTTTTTCAACACTTTAATATTTTTGTGTGTATATCTTCTGTAAAGCTTGATAATCCCAAACAGGTTTTTAATATCAATAGGGTCAAAAGAATATTGGTTTAAAAAAAAAAATTAATACTCGAATATGGATTACAGAGTTTTCTAATTTTTTAACTTATTAAATTTATTAACAGAATGAATTGTAATACTTACATTTAAGAACAACCACCAGTTATTTTTTTACTTGATTTGAAAATTTCAACGACAAATATATTTTTGTTTCAAATCAACTAAAAAGTACTCAGAAATAAATCGTAAAAAAATTTTTCGCTTCAGTAACAAATTTACGGTTTCATTTTGTTGTTAAAAAAAAATATATATATATATTTAAATTTACTTAAAAGATGGAAAAGTTTATTGGGATGTTAAATCCATACGACAAACTTTTTCTAACTTTTTGTTTTAAAATCCTTATTTCAATGTCTGTTTTTACGACAAATAATGGTATTGCATTATTTTCTGTTATTTGGATACAACGTTATTTATACTGCGTCCTACATTCGCGTTGCCGATTATTTTTTATCTATAATTTCTTTATCCATTATAATAGTAAGAAAAAAATACAAAGGTGGTTTTTTTTTTATTTTGTATGCCATAAATTGCATAATTCAAATTAAAAAAAAAAGAATATAAGAAAAAAATACCCTTTTAAAACTTAATTTTAAATATAAAATAAATATATCCTATTAACTGTTTAATAACTGATCTTTACCACAACGAAATTTGGCGTTTTTATCGTCAATAATTTCTCATTTTTTAAATAATTTCAGTTGGCAATTATTTAAAAAAAAAAAAAAAAAAAAAAAAAACTGTTAGTTCGTACTGATATATGCTAAATGAGAAAATGTGCTAAGTAATGAAAACATATAAATATAATATTTCGTTGTGGTAAAGATCAGTCATTAAACACAGTTAATAGGATATATTTATTTTATATTTAAAATAAAGTTTGAAAAGCGTATTTTTTCTTATATACATAAATAATAATATAATATATATATATATATATTTTTTTTGTGTGTATATCTTCTGTAAAGCGTGATAATCCCAAACAGGTTTTAAACATCGGTAGGGTCAAAAGAAAATTGGTTTAAAAAAAATAAATTTAATATTCGAATATGGATTACAGAGTTTTCTAATTTTTTAACGTATTAAATTTATTAACAGAATGAATTGTAATACTTACATTTAAAAACAACAACCAGTTATTTTTTTACTTGATTTGAAAATTTCAACAACAAATATATTTTTGTTTCAAATCAACTAAAAAGTACTCAGAAATAAATCGTAGAAGAATTTTACGATTCACATATACATATATATATATGTATATTTAATATTGTAATATTAAAAAAAAAATGTGATATTTGTAAATAAAAATGTTATTTAACTTTTGGAATGGGTATGTACAATAAGAAAATGTTTTATATAATATATATATCTAGCAATCCGCAAGAGCAGCTATATCCCCTGATTATTACGCGGTAGCGTAGCATCGATTTAAATGATTATTTTTTTTCATTCAAGTACCACTTTCTTCTCGTAATAACGATAATTACTTGGAACTTCTACAATAACCATATCTGATTATCAAAATAATGGTCCGAAGTGCCCAAATTCAATGAGTTCAAATTATATAAGATAATCAATATCTTTTATCGTGAATTTAACGTAGGCGTTAAGTCGGGTTAAATTAAAAACGGGTCAAAAAGAATATATTTCTTCAAAGGAATGAAATGAAAGTTTGGTAAAAGTGCAACCGGGGGAAATTAAAATAAGATCACCCGCCCACTCTTTTTTTAGAGTAATAATGAACCCAGTTATTTATTTAATGCAACTTACATGAACGTGTGATTAATGTATTGACGTGAGTGTACATGTTTTTGTTCATATGTGGGCGGGTCTAACCGCGCATACGAGTTTTGTCACATATAATTAGATATATTAGATTTAATTTCATTAGTAAATACATTTTTCTGTAATTTATTTTAATAACAAATTAATTTTTTTCTACTTATATTTTGTAATAATAATTTTTTTTAAATTTCATTCAAGGAGAACGCAACACCAACGTTTTATGTTAATAAAATAATTAAATAAAAATATTAAATAAAATAATTTTATAATAAATATTTTTTTTTTTAATTTCATTAAGATTTAACAAACTTATTGAAAAGACTGTAAGTCCCTTTACTTGCATCTCAAACCAGTTAATTTATTTTTGTAATATAAATGTACATAATTTATTAATATAAAATAAATGAAATTAATCTGTGATAAGTGTATATGTTATCACAAACATCAAATAACTACCTGTTAACATTAAAAAAATCTTTCACAGTCTGAAAGGAATGATATAAAGTAAATTTGGCCTATTAAATTGCCTGGATTAAATATAACGAGAAAAATGTTTGCGTTGTCTCGTTAAATAGGAGCTCAATTTTTAAGTAGAAATGAGTTTTTCGGCATATATTTTTACAAAGTTTTTTTAAATAAAATAAAACTATAATTTCTCAGTAAGTTGTATCGAAATCGTACCAAAAATTCTTACCGCTTATGTATCTAGGAAAATTTTGATCAATATTAACTGATCCGCTAATTAACTGATATTAGCAACATAGGTCTGTAATTTAAGCCGTTTACCAAGAATTTATTAAAAATAAATTGTGGATATTACTTAATTGATTTACATTTCCAAATTTTTCAATCAAATTTGATTTTGGATTCTATTTCTCATTTCACACTGACGTTGTATTTGTATTTCTCTTAAATTTAAAAACAAAACACTTGATGTTTGTAAATATTTATTCTAATATGATAATTTATATTTTTAAACCGGTAAATGGTTGTTTTTCTTTATCCGAGGCTCACTTCGTTTGTTGTAAAAAAATAATGTTTAAGAATTTTTAGCTCGGTATCCGACTCTAAAGCGTAATAGTTCAAGATCGGCCGTAACTCACTACGTGTAATGTGTGTTTTTAATGTAGCGTATTTCGGAATCGAATCCGAGGGGAATCCTATTCCGGAGCAATTTGATAATGAAGCTTTATTTATCGGAGATAACGAAACGGTTCATAAACTAAACAAAATAAATGAGACGTTAAAGAAATTTAATATCAAGTCAAAAATCTTATTTTTTTAAGAAAAAAGTACTAATATGTAAAATAGAAAAGATGTAACATAGAATATTTTCGGCGAGTAAACCAAGAAAGTGCTATAACAAAAAACGAAAAGGAAAAATAGACATCTTTCTAGTATAGTGGTCTAGGAGGAAGTTGAAGACTGAGTAAATCGATCGAGCATGACGGAAGATGAAAAAATCTGTGGCAGGATGTTGTAAAGAAAAGTCGCTCGTTGGGTCATAATCCACCAGGGTTACCTTAATTTTTTATAGAGGATAAAAGCCGTAAAAGAAAACGAAGATTGTACCTCATAAAAAACAACCCAGAACGTAGAATATAATAATCATATTTAGGTTAAAATACATTGGGCCGGCCTCCGTGGCGGAGTGGTAG
>JAAAKQ030299553.1:0-10186 GCA_010016005.3 Zanna intricata
TCATTAAATTATGGTCACAATCAATGTCTGCTCCAGGATATGCTTTGCAATTGAGGAGTTTATTTCTAAATCTTTGTTTAACCATGATGTAATCTATTTGATACCTTGCAGTATCACCAAGTTTTTTTCCATGTGTATATTCTTCTTTTATGATTTATAAACTGGGTGTTGTCAATTACTAAATTATACTTCGTGCAAAACTCAATAAGTCTGTCGCCTCTTTCATTCCTTTTGCCCAGCCCGTATTCATCCACAGTATTTCCTTCTTTGCCTTTTCCGATGCTTGCATACCAATCTCCAGCTATTATTAAATTTTCATCCCCATTTACGTGTTTAATTGCTTCATCATTCTTCATATACACACTCCACCTCATCATCGTCATGGGCACTTGTAGGCGTTAACAATTGTTGTCGTCTTAGGTTTTGATTTTATCCTTATTACTATCACTATCGCTAAGTTGTTTGAAATACTCTACTCTCATCCCTATCTTCTTGTTCATTATGAAAATATTCCTGCCTGTCCTTTATTTGCTGCTGAGTTAATTATTCTAAAATCACCCAATCAAAAGTCGTTCTCTTCAAATCGAACCTTGCTAATTCCTATTACATCTACATTCAACCTATCCATTTCCCTCTTTAAATTTTCTAACCTATCAACCTTTTTTAGACTTATAACATTTCACGGTCCCACTCATAGAATGTTATTTTTTAATTTTCTGGTGACCCCTTCCTTAGACTAGAGATCTGAACGGGGGACTAGTTTACCTCCAGAATTTTTTATCAAGAAAGGCACCTCTATCTTTGTTTTTGAAAATGCAGAGTATTAAAGCAATTGTAATCAGCATACCTTTTTGAAAAAGTTTTATTTAAATTTTTATGAAGTGAATGCGTGTCTGTTGAAAAGTTCATGATATATGTAATCATGTTTTACTACATATTATTTATTGTATTTTACACGTTTTAAATATCTCATTGCATAATAAGACATCCAGTACTGTCTTGTTTTACTAAAATTTAATTTATAGGATATCTGAACTATATATATATATATATATATATATATGAGGGCTGTTCAAAAAATACATAGACAAACATAATAAACAAAATATGCTTTATTTATAACTTACATGACTGGGTCTCCTTCAAAGTACTCCCCTCCCCGACATACACACTTATTCCAACGGTGTTTTCACTTTTGGAAACAGTCATGGAACGCATTTTTTGTGATGTTCTTCAGCTCTTTCGTCGCATTTTCCTTGATCTCAGGTATCGTCTCAAATCTTCTTCCTTTTAGAGGTGTTTTGAGTTTGGGAAACAAGAAGAAATCACAAGGAGTGAGGTCAGGTGAGTAGGGTGAGTGGGGAAAAACAGTGATGGAGAGTTTAGCCAAAAACTCACGAGTTTTGAGGGCTGAATGGGCTGGGGGTGTTGTCGTGATGAAAAAACCAGTCACCAGTCTTCCACATTTCTGGCCTTTTCCACCGGATAGGGTCTCGCACATGCTTAAGAACTTCGATGTAGTAAGTCTGATTCACTGTGGAGCCTTTGGGGAGGTACTCGAGGTGGACAACACCCTCAGCATCAAAGAAAACTTATAAGATCACCTTGATCTTGGAATGAACTTGGCAAGCTTTTTTCGGTCTGGGAGATGTTTGACCCACTCATTGGGAAGATTGAACCTTTGTTTCAATGTCATAACTGTTAACTCATGATTCATCACCTGTTATGATCCTCGATAAGAAGTTTTTATCTTTCTCTGAACGTTCAAGCAATTCCTGACAAGTCTGGATGCAATGAGCTTTTTGATTGTGCGTCATCAGTTGTGGAACAAATTTTGCAGCAACGTGGTGCATTTTCAATTCTGCGGTCAAAATCTCATTACATGATCCGACTGATTCTCACACTCTTCAGCAAGCTCTCTGATAGTCAGACGTCGATTTTCCCGAACCATAGTATTGATTTTGTCGACGTGTGACAGTTGAGGTGGAAGGACGTCCAGGACGCTCATTGTCTTCAATCGACTGATGGCCATCTTTAAAACGTGCATGCCACTTGAAACATGTCACACGCTTCATAGCATCGTCGTCTTAAGCTGTCTGGAGTATATCAAAAGTTTCACTCGCAGATTTTCCGAGTTTAACACAAAATTTCACAACTCTTTGCTTGTTCAATTCACTCACTGTAAAATCCGCCATATGACACTTCACAAATAACTGCGTAGCTAAGCAACAAACAATGATATTTCTGATCAGCAAACTGCCTTGTAATCAGCTGTACGAAGAGCTGTAATCTGTACGAAGAAGGCGTAGAAAAATCCTAAGTGAACTTCCCTGTAACCAACTGGGCCCGAGCAATTCAAAGAGTCTACATATTTTTTGAACTGACCTCGTGTATATATATGTATATATATATCTCATGTAAATATATATTAAGATGCTTATTTTCAAAAAGTAATTGCAGAATTCTTCAAATTTCCATAAAGTTTCAAATGTTGAAAATATTAATATACTTATCAGTTTTAAAGTATACATTTTTTAACTAAAGTAATATACTTGTCCATGAAAATAAGACAATGAAAATTTGCAGCCTATGAAAAATGCAGAAACTGACTATTATTAAAATATGATGAGGCTTTATTTTACTTAGGATTTATCAAAAATGTAGTTTTAGTGTTATTTTTTTATTTATTTACCTTTTCTATGGTTTGATTTTGTTTCAGAATATGACACAATTACCAGACTCAGTAAATTTTTTGTTAGATTTATGTTTCATCATTGCCCCACCAATTCAAACAGCATTTATAATGTTTTTCTTTCTAATTGGATTTACATTATTAGTAATTGCAACCCTTGGGTATATAAGAACTGGACGATTTATAACAAACACAAGTATTAGTAACAACACTCAAGATAGAACAATTGCAATGTTAAAACCGGCATGGGGCCGTACAAGGTATACACCGATACAGATCATTCCAATGAGCAATACTCATATAGCTGAGAGAACGAGATGATATGCTTTCATATAGTATAATATTTATTTATTTAATAATGCATTTTTATTTGCCATTTTGAATTCAATTGTTTTCCCTTTTTTATGTAAATATTCATTGTTGCTGTTATATTATCATTATACATCATGTTATTATTATTATAATTACTTTTATTTTTGTTGTAAAGACAATTTATGTAATATTGTTTTACACATGTCTACATTATACATTAAAATAGTTTATTATCTCATGTAGATTTCATTATAATGTTAAGCTTATCTACACATAAGTTATATTTTCTATTTAAAAACAGATTTTTTCTGTTTGAAAACTGTTGTTCCTTTTAATAGCATTCCATTGTTAAAAAAAAAAAAGTAATTTTAGAATTTTAATTAAAAAGGGATGAAAATAGTAACAAGAATGTATAAATGTAATATACCATTGCAATACATTCAAACCAAATCAGTATCTGATGAAATCATAACTACAATTTCAAGTGGAGTTAATAGTACTCATTGTTTGTGTGCTGTTACTGTAAGAAATGGTGATTAATTATAATTATATTTAGTTAAATAGTAGAAATATAACTTGGTTGTATCAGACTTAGAGCAGCAGCAGTTTAATTTTATACTAACAAACTGTCTTTAGAGCTAAAAGTTAATAATATTATTATTATTGTTATAGCCCAATTTTACAGCATTAATAATGTAACTTTTCAAATTATGTTATATGGATAACAAACATATATTTCTGTTGACTCATAACTTTGAATGAACACTTATCCAATTAAGACATATTTTTTTTTTTTTTTTTTTTTTTTTTTTTATTTGATGACTGATTCTTAAGATACTACCAAAGCATTCCTAGATATGTTATGCAGCTTTATTTGAAATCATAGTTTCCAGGTAACTGAGAACCTTCTTTGTAATGTGCATAAAGCTTGTTACATATTTAGATCACCATACCAGGATGCAGTTTTAATTAATAGGTAAAAACAGATTGGTAGGTGGTTGACAATGCCAAGAAGCTCATGACATTAAGATATTACTTGGCTACCCTGGCCTGGAACTGTCAACCTTCTGCGCAAAAAGCCAAGTTATAACTTTGTGCACCATCCTGACATACAGTTGGTGGTTATAGTTTTACTTAATCCTTTTTTTTATGATAAAATTTTGATTTATCCATAAAAATGTTTAATTCTTATAGTGCACTCATTTGAAGATGTTTGATTGTAATTGACTATTTTAAGAAAAGTTACTCCAATCATACAATTATTTTTATACATAGCCACCTTCTGTACCATTTCATGAGGTAAAAGTTTTAGTTTACTACAAAATATTTTTGATTTTCACTATAAATAATCCTATAAAATTAATCTTTAATGTAAATGAAATAAACTTTTTAATTAGTAAGTTGTCTTAATGATATAAGTACTTAATTAAACTGAATAAATATACAAGATTTCAAGCAGTTCAAGGTGATTGTTTCCAAAACAAGCTCAAATAATTAAAACCTTGAATAAATAATTTTTTTTCACCTGTTAATTAATTTTCTCTTTGAAAGAATAAGTATTACGAAAATTGAATTAGAAAATACAACTTTATTTTTATGTATGCAATGCAAACATTTATAAGTGCATATCAAAAAATGATTTCAATTTAATATCTAATTTTTAAGAAAAAAACAAATGTTTAATTTATTATCTTCATTAAAATATTACTTTATTTTTATTTTACTATTTTTTAAAAAGAAAATTTACAATGTTGGATATAGATTTAAAAATGGTATATAATGTTTTATGATCAAAATTAAATGAAATTATATTCTAATTCAAAATTCTTTAAAACAACTAGTTACTGTAATTCCTTAATACACATGTAATTCCTTAGTGGTTCTCACATATTTTTCTTCCAGATTACAGATTTACAGGTTATTAGAAGTTATATTTTTTTATAAGTTCAGAATAACTGTAAAAGAGCTTAATTTTGTTGCTGATATCCAAATCAGAGTTTGTGTCTCAATAGATTGATTAATTCTCCTTCCTATACTCTTCCCCTTCTATCGATTAGTTATCCCTTCTTCCTTAAACAGGTAACTTGGAAATTGTGTCATCCACTGATTTGGTTCCTCCCTTGGTATTACGCTGGCACTTTCTAGTAACTGTTAGGACAACTTCTTTATTGAGGTTCAGTGAAGTGGTGATTACCTTTTGAACTGTCTGGGGACTATTTTCCTGTTCAGGATTGGTACAAAATCCAAAACTATCTTTTAATTCAAAACCCCCTCCTACTTCTTAAGCCTAAAATTAAAATTATATTGATAAACATCTTTTAAGTTAACTTTTTAAATGCAATGTACTAAAAGGGTTTAGAATGAAGGTAAAAGTCTACCTTGGGATGTGTTTACTTTCACTTTTAAAAAATAATTGAAAATGATCATAATTAATTACTACAGGTTTTTAAGGTTAAATTTTTTCGTTCAAAATCAGTATAGATATTACAGAACTAATCATCGTTTGTTATATTAAATTTTAACAATAAAGAACTGATTAGATAAATAAAAAAACTTTTTGCCTTTAAATACTTTCCGTAAAGAATTTTTCTTCTTTTTTTGATAAAGATATAATTAGTTAATACTAATTAAATTAGTTAATCTTCTTAATACAGTGGTTCAAAATACTATGCAGTGGGTCAAAATCATAATTAATTTCATTAATAAAATTTTTGAGATCATAATCTATTCAGCACTTTTTAACTCTTATACCCAAACTGAGGATTTGATTCATTGTTATGTGATCTTTTATGAATTTTTAAGAAGGTAAAAAATAATTAATTTTTTTTAGTAATAAATGTCTTTACTACTCCGATCCTACATCAATTTATAAAACAAAATAAAAGTACAATTTGTATATAATATTTAATAAATTGAGTTTTCAGTTTTTATTTTTTTGGAATATTGGTAATGAATGCCCTGATTCAGCCATCTACTTAAGTTTGTTTCATATACAATTCATATAAATGTGAAATTTATTGAAATCATTTTTTTTTTTTTTGTTACTTTAATTTATAATCTTAGTCATTTATTATATAATCATATACATTTCATTACTGTAAATAAATTCCCCTAGTTATAAGTATTGTTAAGTACTTTTAAATCCTGTAGCTTTGTAATTTTATTATCGGTTATTATACTACAAACAAATATTTTTATCCTTTAAAAATTCTATTAATAATTTTTTTTTAAAATTATACTGTATTGTGACAGTAAGTATATTAATATATATTATGGTATCAAAATTAACTTAATCTTTCATTTTTTTATATTTATAAATAAAAACTATTAAATTAATTACTGAGCTATGCAGTAGACTTGTGGTTATTACACATTGTTTTGTATACTGGAAGACTATTAATTATCTGAAAAATACTTAACTTAAAATATCACTGTAATATTTAGACAATAACATATACAACTTCAGTTTATAAAAAAGTAATTAATGTATGCCAAATGTCATATAGTTACTGTTTTTATGTTACTTTTATATAATTATTAACAAAGTTAAACTTTTTGAACACCTGTTGTAATTGAACTTGTTTTTAACTCAATAATTTAAATGAATGTTATAATTCAGTTGTTATAAAAAATGTAGTGTGATAAAAACATGTAAGTCTTAAGCAGATTTTACAAACTAGGAATTTTACACACTGATTTTTTTTCACCATATTTCATTCTTTTACAAACTAGGAATATTATCCATTGATATTTTTTACAAAATTTTTCTTTCTAAGAATTTTAGATACATATACAAGAATCTGTGTATTTATATGTAAGTATTAACTGATATAAAAAGAAATATACTTCTACTACTACTAATATTAACTGTAGTATATATATATATACTACATACAACTTTAATATTTATTAATTTGTAGGAGGCCTCTTAAGCAATATAATATATATTACCAGTAGAGATTTCAAGTGAGTTTGTTTTATCATCTGAAATTAATTTATAAATAAATTATTTTTTTTGCAGTTTAGTCAGTGGAATTACTAGTAGCAGGTAACATTTGATTTTATCATTGATATAATCAACTACAGTGAAGATTGTCCTTTTCTTCAGAATTGTCCTTTAGAAGAACAGTCTCTAATAATTTGAAAATGAGTTCTCTATCATTTTTAAGATAACAATTTATTAATTAAAACAGTTTTTTTAAATAATGCAGTTTAAAAATTTATTGTTTGATTCTTATTCAAAAATGTGAGTGATCCTTATATGTAGCCTCTACTTCCCAAATTTTCATGTATAACTTTACAATGAACCATGTAATAACTTTTTAGTGATAACATTTGCATTACAAGAAAAAGAGTGATTTTTGATATAATGCTACTTTGCTGTTACATGTTTCATATTATTATTTTATTGTAATTGAATTTATACTGCATAGTTTTTATAAAATTTAATAGTTATAGTGATATTTTAATTTATATGAACTTATTTTTTTTTTAATTTAATGTATTAAAATCTTACAACAGATCCTATTTTACCAATGTTATCTCTAATATCATTATTTTATGCATGAATATAATTAAATTATTTATTTAATTATTAATTTAGTACTCGTATTTAATAGGTTAGAGGTAATTAAAATAATTTATTGTTATATGTATTATTATTTATATAGAGCTTTTTTTTTTGTACAGAAAAGAGTGACAGGTTTTTTGGAGAGGGTAATATAGTCAAATAATGTGTAAATAGTCAAATGATGTGTAGTGTGTGTGAAAATGTCATGCCTGACCGGGATTCGAACCCGAATCCCCCTTCATCCGGAGGTGCTGGGTTCGAATCCTGGTCAGGCATGGCATTTTCACACACCCTACACATCATTCATCTTCATCCTCTGATGTAATACTTAACTGTGATTCCACCAGAGGTTAAAAAAAAAAAAAATGCAGTCAAATAATGAAAAAAAATCCCTTACAAATAATTTTTATACTCATTGTTTTGTAGGTATCATTAAATTTATTATTATTTGTTGTTATTCATATAATATATTTAAACTTATTTAGGCATCACATTATATAACATTAGTAATATAATGTGCAGTTCTAAAGGGTCGAATGGACCATTGTTTTACATCTCCATCAATCAATAATCATGATCTGTTAAAGAACATTCTATATCAGATATATTCTTTAATTGCTGTGATGGATAGTAAAATCAGAATTAAGGAATCTTTGAATAAGTGATTTTGGTATGAAAAACACCAGGATTGTTGGGAAAAAATTCATAACAAATTATATAATTATTGCAAATAATAGATGCTGTTCATCTATCTCATTAATGTAGCAGCCATAAAGCATTCCTAATTAAAATTATTTGTATAGTTAGATATGAATTTCATCTGTAAAACATATTTCAGAATGCCAACAAGTTATTATGAAAAGTATATGATGTTATCGTTTGTATTTTAAATGTTTGGCATTTTACATAGTGACTTCATCTCAAGATATTCTTAATTATTTACTATTTTATACCACAAGTGAAGAGTGAATCAATCACAAAAATTAAAATTTCTGAAAAGAATCGGTCATAATGGATTTATTGATGAAAACAATCATTTAATAATATTTATTTTCTCAATAAAAATTTATAAGTTTTAAATGTTGAAAGTGTTATACTTTACAATAGAAATTATGGAAATCTGTCAATTGTTAAAAACTAACTGAACCAAATTATTTATAATATTTTAAAAACCCATCTCTTATCACAATGCTTTCAGTCATACTTGCAGTCATCTTCAGCAAATTGTTCCTAAATGTATCTGAAAAATGATCAGTTCCTGGTGATAGTGAGAGTCATCACATTTTCAATCAGTTGCAAAAGTTAGTAGTAAAAACAACTGAAGACATATTATGAAATGAGTTTTTAATCAATTATAAACATAAATTTAATTTGGTTTGAAATTAAATAATTAGTCATTTTACATTATTTATTAGAAAATTTCCTTCTTAATTATTTTGGGTTTTTTTAATATTGCACAGTAATTTTATTTATAATTATAAAACTTATCAATTAAATTTTCAGGTTTAAAAAGAAAATTATTATAAAGTGTTACCATTTAAAGTTATAATATAGATATATATTTTTCTTTAAAGTTTTCTTGTATTTATGAACATTTTTAAATTTTTAAATTGTTGATCTTACATAATCATGGGAGAACCAAAACTTTAGATAACCATGCAATTACACCAGAAAATTTGGAAACATTGTTTATGAAGTAATATATTAATTTTTATTTTTAAAGTAATAGTTTTCAGCCTTAGTTAGGTAAATTTTTCAGGGATATATAATATTTATTCTTTATTCTTACAATTTAAATTAAATTGTACTTAATGTTAAAATTTAATATAAGTCTCACAAATTAACTAAACAGTATTACAATTATAATGATCTGATATATATATCGAAAATAAAACTTATATATAAGTTTTAGTTATTATATATAATAACTATTTTATTTTTAATAGAATATTTATGTCTTTAGTTCTAATTTTTATATTATTATTGTAATTATAGACTTATAATCTTTTAAACAAACAAAAAAAAAAAAAAAAAAACAATTAAAAAATAGCTATGTAGTTCTAGAAATGTTAGTTTAGCAAATAAATCATCTTGTAAATAATCATTACAACATATTACATTCTATCACACATCACATAATAACTATATATAAATATACTTTTATTTATACTATATCATCATTAGCAAATGATAATTTCTGAGACGTTGTGGAAAAATGTAATAAGTTTTTATTAAACATGATCAAAAAAGATAGTCATTTTTTTTCTCTTGCTGAGAAATTTAAAGTTCAAGACCACCAGGTGGTATAGATCACCATAGCTTGTCCAGTCAAAGAAAATTATAGGAAGCTATAATGCTGTATGTATTCTTCTCCAGAGCTCTTCCAAGCATTCATTCAATTTTTATATGTAATTAGAGACTTAAAAATAAATAGGGTGAATTATAAAAACCAAAACTAACATTCAGACTATCTGTTATTAAAATAATTAAATACTTATTTTAATAATCTGATTTGGCTAACAGTTTTATGTAGAGGAAAAGAATTCATCAGTTGATGGGGGACATTGTTGATAATAATATTTTTAATAATCATCTTCTTTAATGGTCAGTTA
>JAAAKQ030299564.1:0-10186 GCA_010016005.3 Zanna intricata
TGTACATTTTCATCCATGTTACTGCACTGAATAAAATGGCACACAACACACACAAAGAGATATGATTGTAAATTCTTGTAGTGTAATAGTGGCACAACTTAGAAGTGTCGTTATTGCAGAACTATGATCAACGTATTTTCCTCTTCAGTTTGACATAATAATAATAATGTTATTATTACATACGGAAGATGCTCCGATATTGGTATGATGTAATAATGACATTTCTGATCTCTAGTGATAAATATTAAAAATATTCTTATGCCACTATTACACGATTAAAGTAAAACATTTGAGCTATCTGTACATTATACCATCTCAAATCAAGCATTTTTTGAGATGTGCCACTATTACACTAGGTGAGCGATATGATACATTATGTTTTTATGTTACGTTGTATGCGTTGAGAAGTTGAAGGTAGACACTGACATGGTCGTTTGGTTTCTGATATTTGATTCGAGTCGAGTCATATTCAGTTACAGTAAAGAGACCGGCAGAAGGATGTACAATTCCAGATGCTTGGTCAGTAGCAAGCAATATTTCAAGCCAATAGCTCGTAGTACTTCATACAAGTTTAGTTGCAACATTCACTCATAAGTAAAGCATTCATAAGTCGTTTGTCATTATACAAGTTTATTGTTCATAAGTTACAAGAAAATTACACCACTCATGATTATGCTACGTTATCTTATTATACCTTCAACGTCATTAACGTAAATATTTATGGCAATAAATAATCAATCATTTAACCAAGAAATAGTAATTATTCATTTAAACGACTACATCACATCAGCTACTATACGTAATATATACATGCATCCATAAACATTTATCTACAACCATTCTACAAATTTATATATGTGTTGGTGTTATATTAAACATTGAAGCAATTACAACATCTTTACAATCTTTTGAATACCGGTCAGGCATGGTATTTTTTACACACGCTACAAATCATTCATTTTCATCCTCTGATGCAATACTCAATTCCGGAGGTTAAAAAAAAACAAAATGTGGCACCTTATTAAAAAGAGTTGGCCACAGATGTTATATAGTTTAAGAAATTTAATTAAAATATTATCTTCCCACTAATTATTTCTAATGCTTAACTCTCTTTAATAAATAGATATGTAAATATTACATATATTTAATGATTTACGGTATCCTTAATCTTTGATAATATTTGGTCTTTCATATTTATGAGAATTAAACTTATTGTACACAAACAACTGATATTATGTTACAGTTAAGGTCACAAGTATATGTAGGCTTGCAAGGAAAAAAACGGTTTAAGGCACTAGTAAAAAGGGTTATTAATGTTATTTCTTGCATTAGAGGTATTTATGATGAGAATGCTGAAGTACAACATGCACATATAGTATCACGAACAAAGACAAAGAAAGGAATTCCTAAAGAGGTAATATATTATAATAAAGTAATCTTTATTTTCATAAGTATTTTCTTAGTTGTTTTTTAACAGGGGTTAATTTTTCTATTAAATATTTTATTAGGTACACACTATTCATTATCACATGTAAAATATATGTTTGTACAAAATATTAGCGTTAGCATTTGTTCTGTTTCAAGCAGTCCAGAAATTATTTTAAATAAAAAATTAATACAATAATTTTTGTATTTATTTTAAAATTACCCATATATATATATATATATATCAAGAAAATTTAAATAAAAAAAAAAAAAAATTATTGCATTTTAATTTTACATGTAGCCATGTTTGTTTTACAGATCATATATGATTTTTTCATACATGAAGGTGCACACAAACATATGTATCTCAAATTCTTTTTTTTTTAAATGTTAAAAAATACTGCAAATTAATAGCAGTAAAAAAATTAATTAAAAAAAAAAAGAGAAATGGAAGTTCAACTTTCATTTAATTTTGATCTTAATGATAACAATTTTATAAAAATTGTTAAACTTTTCTTTGAAACATTTCCATTTTCAAGGACAGTTTTTTTTTCAGGAAGGACTAAAGTCCTCAACCCACAATTTTTTTTATGATTATCTGGGTAGTTGAGTAGAGTGAGGCAAATGTTCACAACGGGTAAGAGTTCTTACAGGGAGAATTTACATAGGAATAAGAGTTGGTACCACTGAGTGTCAATCTGTGGCATGCCATACAAAGTTTCATCAGTTCTCCTTTTTAATATGTGGTAAGTTCCGATATTCATTAAAAAAGAAGCAACATTTTTTGTTTATAGGAACTAATTTTAAGTTTCTTAAGTTAATGACAATCTTGCCAATTAGATTTTGTTGTAAATAACAAAGAAAGCTTTGGTTTATTCAACCATACAGTCATTGTTGCCTTTTTTGCTCGCAGATTACAGCATTGATCAAACAATGCACAGTGTAATCAGGGCCAAAGCTTCGCAAACGACAGTGAGCCAAGAGTTCCCTTGTGAACTTTTGTACCATTATCTTTTTATTTTTAATTATAAAATATACAAAGATGTTTTAATTATGACTCCATTATTTAAGATGATTTGCTAAATATTAATCTGCAATTGACTGTATTATTTTATCAAGCTAATTTTTTAATTTCATTTTAGAAATTACAAAAAAAAACTAACCAAAAGCCTTGCACAGAACAGATACTTAAGATGCCAGACAAAAACTAGGGTTTTACTGTTGTGTGATACGTATTGGCAAAATTCAATTCCCTTAAGTAATCATTAGTACCAGGTAACCGAGCCTTGCTCTGGTTTTTGTTAGATTTATTATGCATTTTTTTTTATCATCTGAAATAAATTAAATATTTGAATGAACTATTTACTATTGTGTAAAGGAACAAATGTGGTTCGTAGGTATTATTTAATAGATCAATTAAAACTGATTATCAGAAAATAATGGATATATTTATTTATGAATGAAAATGAACCATTTCTAAATGAGCCAATCTAGTGCAATCATTTCCTGGCACCCAAAAACCTTCATATACAAATTTTTAAAAGAATTATTAGAGCTATTTCTGAAAAACATTTCCATACATACAAAGCTCATTTAATAGTATAGGATATTAACTGTGATTGGGATAGAAACCTGCAATATTACACTATAATTCCCTATGTTTCACCTAGTTCCTTGGTTAATTGTGTTTAATCCAAATGGAAAAATTCATAAAAAATAAAATGGAAAAGTTCATATGGTGTTGCAGGGAGTAACTAGGCTTGGAAAATTTGGGACTGCTTTCAACAAAGAAAAAGATAGTGAGTTAGCAAATCAGATAAAAAAGCTTGATGATTATTTCTATGCCTTATGCTTCAAGGATCTTCTTGGGCTTGCTTATGAATTTGTTGAGCACAATAAACTTCAGCACCTTTTTAATGAAGAAACAAAACTTGCAGGTAAAGAGTAGACCTTAAATTTTTTCAAAATATAAACTGTCTACACAAACTCCTCAAGAATAAGTCTTGCTTAACTCATGGGTTTCAAAAAGGTCCAGATAGATGTATTTTTTAAAAATCTGGAAGAGCTCATTGCTAAATATAAGTTTCTGCCCTCACAAATCTATAACATGGATGAGTCTATTATCAAACAGTATCTAACAAAGCATCCTAAAGTAGTTTTCACCTGAGAGGGAAAAATGTATTTGCAAAGTGTCCTCTGCTAAGAGAGGCCAACTGACAACAATGATTTGTATTCTAAGTGCTAGTGCAACTATGTTCCCCCAATGATCAATTATCTTTGCTGGGAAAAAATTGAAACCTGAGCTCGTGAATGGTCACCTTCAGATTCATTGATGTTGTACAGTAATTCAGATTTATTTCCTATGGCTCTAGAATTTTCAAAAACATGTTCAGTCATCAGATTCTAATAATGTTCTTTTAGTGCTTAAACAGTCATTCTTCACACATCAGCAATGTGACTGTAATGTTTTGTAGGGAAAACAGTATCCATCTGTTGTATCCAAAAAAATAAAAAAATCTTTTGTCACTGCCTCCCTACAGTGGCAACAGAATGCAGCCGCTAGTAAAGTGCTTATTCAATTTTCTTTAAGAGTATTTATCCTTTAAATCCTCATATTTTTATCATAGATGATTTCCTACTTAGCTCTGAGGTGGCCCATACCGTTTTAGATGAAACTGTTCATGTGAAGCTATTTATACATACAATGCTCCAGTTGCCAGTGAAGTATTACAACACACTCCTACTTTGGCTATTTCATCTCATGAGATGGAAATGGCATCATTTAGTATAGTTAATGAAAGTGAACAAATAATACCTAGCAAAAAAAAGTCTGCAGCAGCCAAAAAATGGAGTTGTCCTTCGGGCATTATTCAATTCTGACATTGACAAAAAGAAAAATGTATCTGTAAAAAACTGTTTGACTGAGACTGGGTTTGAGAAAACCTCAGAAATCCTTCTGATGCGCTTTGAATATCCAACGACAAGACACAGCGATTGGCCAAATTGCAGAATTTACAAAGAAATGAGACCAGCTATCTATTTCTACTGTCAAAATACAATGTCTAATGTGTGAAGAAGAATATAAGAACCCACACTCAGATGAAGACCAGATCAAATGTTCATGTGAGGAATGGTGACATGATATACCACCAATGGCAATGGGAATAGCACAATGGGGGGGTTACCATTATGAAGAAACAGACAAATTTATTTGTGACTACTGTTAACTTTGTGCAATTTTTCTAATTCGAAGTTTTACACATACATAAAGATCTGAGACTTATTTAAACTTGTGTTTAATGTAAATTTTTGCTTCCATGTCTTTAAACTTTTCTGAAAAATATTTTTTTCATAGTTTTGATTTTAATAAATAATTATGGCTTTGTTATTTAATGAAACACAAAGATTGAACGTTTACAAACTATTCCTTTTTAGATTATATCTATTCAAACCTTAAGTGGTGAACTCTTGCCCCACTCTACTCTACTTCCAGTCAAACATCAAGTTTGTCATAAAATTTCTTGGTTAGAAATTTAAAAAATTTGTACTTAGAAGTCATAATATATTTTTGCTGGTACAGTTTTGTGAGTATTTCATCATTAAGTGCATTTCAAGAATCTTTTTAAAAATTCTACATGAAAATAAAACTTGCACAACCTCCTAACACCAGTTAAAATGTTCAAATTTTAATTAATGTTGATTCCAACCAACAGAAGATAAGCTATTTATGTTTTCTGTTAATACTTGAATCTGCAATCATTGTAACCTGTAAAAAAATATTGCTGCCATCCAAAAATTAAGAATTTTAAAAACAACAATCCATTCTTGTATTAAAGAAATGTTTTTTTGCCATTTCCAACATGAATAGTATTCCAATATGAACAGTCAAGCAAAGTTTTGGTATGCTAGGTAAGGATTTATCCAGTGGAATCAATCAGATGGATGATCGGTTTAATAAATCAATTTTTCACCTTATAATACAATAAAAATGAAGTATATTATTTGACCTCACTGTACCAAGAATATTGTGCTACACAAGACTATAAGGCTAAGTTGTAGTTTTTTAGTTATTCTCCATTTTCAGGTTAGAATTAAAAAATGTTGAATTGAATATTACATATGATCAAATATTATTATTAAAATTTATTTTTTTTTTTGCTTGATGCTTGTGGTAAGTAATCTTTCTTTCAAATTAAAAAGAAATGTTATACACAAAATAAATATATAAATTTTAAAATAATTTTTGCTTTTTCAATAATCATTGGAAACTGTGATTACTATCAATATTTATTTTACTATCCTCTTATTTTATTAAGTTAGGGGCTGCAATCCAATAAGGTTATAGATAACCTCAAGACAATAAAAAGTCATTCTTGAAATTTGTGTAGCCATTCTCAAGATATTGTACATTCTATACCACGCTTGTTATGGAAAGTAATGAGGTGGAAGTGTTTCCGGTGTTTCTGTTGACCTCTTCAAAAAGCAATAATCATACTACTGCACATCTGCATCCCAAGCTCACAACAAGTAGAAATTTTTAGTCCCACCAAGTAATAACTTTACTTTGTTCACAAAAAGATTGGCTGCATATCAAAATTTATTTATTACTGCTTGGCACTACAGCTCGTGTAGGACCTTAAGATGCCATTCGACTCCTATCTGCCGCTTTTGATCTCCATCCTCTAACGTCCATCCTTGCTAAATCATCCTTCACTTTCAGCAGTCTCAATCCATTCCCTCCTTGGTTTTCCCTTCAATCTGCATTCTCTAGGGTTTCCTCTATAAATACTCGGTCACTTTTCCAGTTAGCTCATGTGCACTATAGAAGAGAGTGTAATTTGTCAGATCCATAATTTCATTTCATCTCCTTCAGTGCTATTATTCTTATTCTGTACTTCCCTAGTTCTCTTATCAGACCAGCAAAGGCACCAGGACTGTTCATAATAGTCACATTCCACCTAAACAGACTATAAATCTCAATTCTTGGGTCCAAATTTGTCCACTTTCCAATTTTCTCTTATTTCATTATTAATATCCAATCTATTCTTGTGAGGGTTCATATCCAATTCCAACACACCTTTTTTTTTTTTGTAACAATTATTATTTTACAGGGTCAAGTTGGTTGTTAACTTTTGCCCAACACCCAACCTGGAGGACCGGGATTTTTCTGTCAGGGATTTCCTCCTCTTATCAAACTATAGAAGTTAACTAATTTTAATGCATCTGAAATAAAACTTAAGACATGCTAGTATAATACTGTGGCAAAAAAATTCAAAGATTCAGATTTTTGTTTAATATAAGTAGAGCTCAATCTTAAAATTTTAAATAAAAAAAATCCTTGAGTTTTGATTATTTAGTGTTTATATTACAAACACTTTGTAAATTTTCTTTTTGTCTGCAAAATCGGACTTTAAAAAAAGCCTGACTGAGCCTCCACAAGATACGCCTGGATATATCTGGAACAAATAGGAGAAATCTATCCAATGAATTGAATCCAATCAAACTTCACAGCTTTATTTATCATCAAATCACACCTCATTATCACTTTTCTAGATCACATCTAGAGTTGTAATTCAAACCTAGTCCAACCACAGGTGAAGCCTTGACAGTCAACTGTGAAAGGTCTTTTAAGGAATACTCCACCGGCTGACCAAGCAACACCAGAGATGCAACAACCTTCAGATATGGTGGGCTGCCACTAGAAGATAACATGTGATTTGAAGCACTGGATTGCCCAACACTATGCACACGAAAATGAAAATGCAAATTCCAAAATCAAACCAAAGTAAATCACCTACATTTCCACACACGACATAAACCTCACTGATGTTGATTGGTAGACTAAAAATAATAATTGGCCTAATGGACTAACACAAAATCATAGGTCTGCAGGAAATAAACACTGATTAGGCCGCCATAGGATATCAAGGATATAGATTCTACAAAGGTACACTTGTGATGAAAAATATCCCACAGTTTGGAACAGGCTTTTTAGTCAGCCTCAAAATAATAAACTCCATACAAGTATTCAAGTCACAGTCCCCAAGAAACTCAATACTCACTCTAAAAGCATCTAATACAATTACACTATAATAAATGCCCATGCACCAACTAATAATAAAAGTAACTCTCCAGAAGACCATAAAGAAAAGAAAAGTTCTGGGATCTACTCGACCTGATTATAAATAACATCCCCAAAAACCATGTTAAAAGATTAGTCAATACTCAATAGAGAAAAAGAGAAAGAAGATATTGTGACATAATTGGAAAATGGCCTACCCAAAAGAAAACAAACAAAAATGGGCATCGACTTGTCAATCTCTGTACAAATTCTCGAAATCCACATATTTCAAGAGGAACCTCAAAAACTCAAAACCTGGAAACACCCTGACTAAACTATAGGAGAATGGCAACTAGGCCATGTCTTCATGGACAAACGCCAACATAAGGGGATCTACTATGTAAAAGTCCTCTGAAGAGTAGACACAGGCTCAGATAACTATGTAGTCAAAATTAAAATTAAATTTACTCCCCAAAGAAAGCAACAAAATCAATCCCTTAAAACTAAAAGAAAAATGGACCCTACCCCACTAATCAATAATAAAAATTGCCAAAAAGCAATTGGAGAAAATAAAAATCTTGCATAAACTCGAAGATCTACTCAACAACCATAAACAAATTATAGAAAAATTAGCCCCAATAAAATTCCACATAAAATTCACACACGAATAGCGAATGTAACAAAACAGTGGAAAAAAGACATCTAGCGGAAATCCTAGCTAAATATTTCAAAAAATCCTAAGTTGTGAAAAACAGACAGAATTCTTAAACTTCACAAACAGTGCAATAACAATACCACCAGAAAACATAAACCCTTCCACAATAAAAGAAGTCTACCAAGCACTGTTTGAGATAGAGAATTACAAAGCAGCAGGAGATCAGACTCTTTTAGAGATCTGGAAACATGTACGAAGATCAGGAAAAAATGTCCATCAACAGCTTGTCAACATCTGGATCAAAGAAGAACTAACAGAACACTGGATGACAGCCCTCATCAATTTGCTTCACAAAAAAGGGGACAAAGTAGACCCTAACAATTACAGGGGAATCTCGCTTCTAGATACAACATACAAAATTCTTTCAAGAATCATCCTCAACAGGATCTGTCCACAACTTGAGAAAGAACTAGGAGAATACCAGGGAGGTTTCTGGCCCTGGAGGTGCTTTCCAGATCAGATCATGAATCTAGCTAGTAATGGATTACAACAGGAAAAGAAACGGAGACATGGTGATAAACATTTGTAGATTTCAAGAAAGCTTATGACTGCCATCTACAAAGAATCCCTAAATTAACAAACACGATAAAACTGACCCTCACAAACACTTAAATTCAAAATAAAATTCAGAGTGGAGCTCATTGAACCTTTTGAGATCAAGACCGGACTGCATCAAGGGGCATGGACTCTTATCACTATTACTCAACTGTGCTCTAGAAATGGTAAGGAATGGCTCAAATAATGCCCCCAGAAGTAAAAATAAGACTGAAAAATCAAAACAAACTATCTTTGTTTCATTGATGACTTGGCACTGCTAGCAAATTACATTGATAAAGCTAAATCACAGATATTAGAATTTCAAAATATTGCAAATAAAACTGCCCTTAAAATTCATTCAAAAAGACATAAATTATGCCCCAAAAAACCAACACAATTGAAAAAAGTAAACATAAACAATAATAAAATCAAAATAGTTACCCAACTTCAATATCTCACAGAAGTAGTAATAAACTATCTAAATGAAAAAACCTGAATCTAAATAAGAAGAAACAAACTAGCTAAAGCTCTAAAATTAACCTGGTGCACTTAACAATAAAAAATGCCAATCAATAAATGCAAAAATAAGACAATATTACAAAGTTATAAATCCAGAAGTCAGTTATGCAACTGAAATGCTCTTCCACCTGAACAAACAATTGACAGAACAAATCTGAACAAAACAACTGACAAACAAACCTGAACAAAAGGCAGACAGACTTCAAAAAAATTGAAGAACCTGTATTAATAAAAATTACCAGAAAGATGGGTAGTAGTTGACTATTCTCAACAAAGTTGTGTACAAAAAGTTAGAACCATTAGAAAAGTTAGAGCTGATAATACTACATGTAAGAGGAGACTAGAATTCTTATCATGAGGATGCAAAATTCAAGACTTTTGAAACAACTAGTACAATACAATCTTGACTCGTAAAACACAAGACAGGATGCAGATGGATCAGAGATATATGAAAGGATCTGAAGGAAATTGACCTTACACCAGCAGACACCACAGATAAGATAAAATTAAACAAGAATTTCTTCTTAAACAAGAATCAAAAACAAAAACACTTGCTTCACACTCGTAAGGAAAAACTCACAACACAAACATTTTCAATACTAGATAGGACACAAAGATTGGATCATATGAAAAAATATGCAGGGAGGACCGCAAGGCCCAAACAGTCCCATTGAAGAGACTTGAATAACAGACTGACTGAAGTGATCCTGTTTGGTTGTAAAAGATAACAATAAAACACTTCTTTTTTTTTTTGGTCTTCAGTCATTTGCCTGGTTTGATGCAGCTCTCCAAGATTCCCTATCTAGTGCCAGTCATTTCATTTTGGTATACCGTCTACATCCTACATCCCCACAACAATTTGTTTTACATATTCCAACCGCTGCCTGCCTACACAATTTTTCCCATCTACCTGTCCTTCCAATATCAAA
>JAAAKQ030299586.1:0-10185 GCA_010016005.3 Zanna intricata
AAAATAAACAAAGCATGCGTCATCGACGCAAAACGACAGTACTACCAACATAAACAAAAATATAACTAAATTGCGTATAAATATTGACTTACCCTCGTACAAATACAGTAATAATCTAAAAAATTTCCTTTTTTATTTAGTTATCAGCGATTTGTAACGCTGAAGAAAATTAATTTTCCTTTCTAGTTTAACAAAAAAATATAATATCAATCAATTATTACAATTATTGTAATCAGTTAGGTTTATTTTATCAAATAGTGAAACAAAAACGAAATGTTAAATTTTTTATTTTTCTCAAAATTTGATGATTATATAATTAATGATAAAATTCATATATTTTTTATTTTATCAAAAACTTTTTTTGACATAGATATTACTCTTATTTTGTATAAAGATAGTGGTGGGTAGGTTATATATGGAAATATAATAATTGTCTAAATAATACCTTATTTTAAAGTTATAGTCTTTTTTATGTTTTGAAAAAAAATAATTTTCATTCCTTATTTAACAAATAAATGCAGTATCAATCAACTATTATTATTTAGGTAATCAGTGTAGTCTCTTTTATCAAATTAAGAAAATAAAACGTAGTTTCAGATTTTTAATTTTTTCCCAAAATTTTTGTGGATGAATTTATAATTCATCCATTTTTTTGTAAAATTTGTTTTTTCAGATATTTCTTTTACATTGGTAAAAGATAGTGGTGGGTAGATGGTATATGGATTGTACAAGACTACACTTTATTCACATTCATACATATCATCCACTAAAGTAATACCTTATGGTAGTTTCAGAGGCTAAATAGAAAAAGAAAGAAAAGATGGTATATGGAACTACAATAATAATGTCTTTTTTTTCAAGTTATAATCGATTTTATATTTTGAAGAAAAATAAATTTCTTTCCTAGTATAACAAATAAATACAGTATCAATCAATTATTATTGTTTTAATAAAAAGTTTGTCTCTTTTATCAAATTTAGGAAATAAACGTACTGTTAGATATTTCATTTTTTCCCAAAAAATGGATGGATTATTTTTTTTGACATAGATATTTCTTTTATTTTGTCTGAAAATAGAAAATAGTGGTGGGTAGGTTTTGTATGGAAATACAATAATAGTCTAAATAATATATTTTTTTTAATTTATAGTCGTTTTTATATTTTGAGCAAAAAATATTTTATGCCTAGTTTAACAAATAAATGCAATATCAGTCAATTATTATCATTTCTGTAATCAGTTTAGTCTCTTTTATCAAATTAAGAAAAAAAACTTAGTGTAAGATTTTTCTTTTATTTCCCAAAAAATGGATAAACTATATAATTCATTTATTTTTTTCGTAATATTTTTTTGTCATGGATATTTCTCTTGTTTTTTTGTAAAGATAATGGTGGGTAGGTAGTATATGTCTGGTGTTCTTTGGTGGTTGGGTTTCAATTAACCACACTTCTCAGGAGTGGTCGACTTGAGATTGTATAAGACTACACTTCATTCGCATTCATACTCATCATTCTCATTCATCCTCTGAAGTAAAACCTTACGGTAGTTCCGTAGGCTAAACAGATAAAGAGAGGTAGTATATGGAAATACAATAATAGTGTAAATAATATATTTTTTTAAAAATTATAGTCGTTTATATATTTTGAAGATAAATAATTTTCATTCCTTATTTAACAAATAAATGGAATATCAATCGATTATTATCTTTTCTGTAATCAGCTTAGTCTATTTTATCAAATTAAGGAAAAAATCGTAATGTAAGATTTTTCATTTTTTCCAAAAAAATGAATGAACTATTTTTTTGTCATAGATATTTCTCTTATTTTGTATAAAGATACTGGTGGGTAGGTAGTAACCATATGGAAATAAATTAATAGTCAAAATGTTATCATTTTTTTATTTTTGGTCGTTTTTATATTTTTAAGATAATTAATTTCCTTTTTGATTTTAACACATAAATATATTATCAATCATTTATTATACCGACAGATGTGTTCATTTTATTTATTAGTATCTCCTGTCTATTTTACCTATTACTTTTCTTTTTGAACACACTACAGTATCATAAAATGCATTAACTACAATCTAGTTCCTGGATAAATCTATATTGCATTTTAATTGAACATTGTCAATGTTGATAAAATATTACATTATTGTTACGTATTGTTGAAATGTATTTTATAAAATTTATCTTCTTCAAGATACATTGTCAGTATGTAATTATTATTGAGAATTGATATAATGTAATATATATATAAAATAGAAAAAAAAGTTTAAAAAATTTTGGAATTTTGTTTGTTATCAATGTAATTTTTAGTAAGATTGTGTTTATCTCAAGTTTTTACCACGTTTAATCGAAACAAGAGATAAGTTATTCGTAGTTAATTAAACAGAAACTGAAAAAAGGTTTGTTAATTAATTGTAAAGAAATAGGGGGTTTCTATTTTTAGATAATCTGATTGTAAGTAAATTATATATATATCATGCTCTACCAGTTGCCTACATTTATTTTTTAAAATTTAATGTGTGAAATTTTTGTATGTAATAAATAAACAAATTATTAAAAAATGTAGAATTGATTAGATTGTTTGTAATTTTAAGAAATGAAGTATAAATAAATATAAACAAGAGTTATTTTAATGTTTGTATAAGAATCGGCGTTGCTATAATAATAATAATAATAAAATAACAGGAAATCAATTTAGAAAAACTGAAAGATGCTAACCATTCTATTTATTTTCCATATTTCACACGAAGTAATTTTAGTTTCGTTTAAATCCGAAAATAAAAAATATTACAGTTCGTTAATTTTTCTATTTTTTGAATAAAATGGACGATTGTAAATTACAATAATTATAATCCAGTTTGTAAACTGTATTAATTTCGGATTATATAAATTGAATTGAATTGTTAGGAATATAGTAATTTTTGTTTCCTTTTGTTTAAAGATAATATTCAAATACATCATATGTGACTGCTGTGCGTAAACGCATATTTACATTCATGTAAACTCTAAATTTGTCTTATTCTGCTGTTTGTCTCGGAGCCTGACCGATATTGTTGCCAGGGAATAGTACAGATATAAATAGATAATATCTTTCCATCCGTCAATCATGATAATAAATTATCATTTCGTTTAATAAGTAATTAGAAGCAGTAAAATTCTTTCGCAAATAATAAACAGTTTTGTAAAATTTTATAGTTGTAAAAATAAATGTTTTATTTATGGAATGAAAATACAAAGATTACTTCAAAAAACAATTGTGAAATAATGTCTATAATAAATTAATGGAAAAGTACACAGATCTATTCTGAGGCAGGCTGACATTCTTTAAATAAAAAAAATAAAACGTAAAAAAAGTGTATGTGCTGGTTTTTGACGGGATTTGATTAAAGCTCATTTGATAAAAGTCCAGAGGATTGGAAGTTCTGTTGATAGAATATATGAGCTGCTTTTTCTTTCTTTTCCAAGATTTTTACTGATTTCGAAGAAGAACATGTTTCTAAACCAATATTTTTTCAATCATCTTTTATTTTTTTATTATACAGTAAGACGATAAAACCTCAGTTATTGACAGTTTTTTTTATTATGTTTGTGACTGTACAGACACAAACAACAATCCCGAGTAATGATCGAAAACCCACTGGGTTGGTCTAGTGGTTAACGTGACATCGCAAATCAACTGATTTCGAAGTCGAGAGTTCTAAGGTTCAAATCCTAGTAAAGGTAAAAATTTTTATACGGATTTGAATAATAGATCGTGGATACTGGTGTTCTTTGGTGGTTAGGTTTCAGTTAACCACACTTCTCAGAAGTGGTCGACCTGAGATTGTACAAGACTACACTTAATTCACATCATCCTCATTCATCCTCTAAAGTAATACCTTACGGTAGTTCTGGAGGCTAAACAGATAAAGAGAGAGAGTGATGATCGAAAGTGATCGCGTTCTATTGATGAATATAAATGTATATATAATTTATATATGTGTTATATAAAGTTCATAATCCTTGTTTTCATGCGTTTAGTCAGAATGATTTTTCTGTTGACAGATCCACCTTGCAAAACACCAGAACATGAATAGGATCTTTAAGAATATCTTAAACTCACTGTTAACCTCAAAGGTTTTCATGGCTCCCAGATTCAAAAAAATTTGTTGTAACAAAAATTATTGTAAAACATTGAAATACAGTCAATGCAATCCAAAAAAAAAAAAAGTTTAAAAAACTTAAAAAAGTCTTTCATAACTCATAAATAGCATATATTGAAATACGCGCTTTCGGCGCAGAATATAAATATTGTAAAATATTAATTTTATGTTATACTTTATTATAAAATGTAATTTTTTTCTTTATTTACTGCCTAATTTTTCTTTTCTTTTACGTTTAATGCTTTGATAGAGATCTCTTACGGGTAGCTGAGATACCAAACATATCACTTTATGTCGTAAAATTTTTTAATATGTATTTCATTCAGATTTCTTTGTACAGAGTGATACAGGTTCTGATAAAGCAAAGGTATATGCAGAAGTGGTAGACAAAAAAAAAATAAACAGTAGCGAGTAAAAAATTAATTTCTATGAATAAAAAAGATAATAATAATAACAGAGAAAGAATAGTGCATTAACTTAAGCAATTTTTTCATTGTTGATTCAGATAACCTCTTATTAACCGTTAATTTTAGTGAAGATAATGAGATGAGTGAAATACTTGATAAAAGTAGTACAAAGCCTTTTGCTGAGATTTGAACCAGAGATCATTGGATCTAAAAGCCAGCAGGCTAATCACCACTCCAGCATGATTGATGACTAAATAAAATATCATTATCCAACCAGCAATATATCTTCAGTTGTTCTGAGTAAATAAACTTTAAAAAACTACATTACTATGTTATTACGGCCACCTATTAGAGACGTACTTAAATCTTTCATCAACACATGACAACACGTTTGGCAATTGATATTTTTTGTTATCCTTTCTTATTAGAGATCGCGCTACTTTGCAAACTTATTAACTGTATGCAAAGTGTATGCAACTGTGTTGCAATTTTATGTATTAACCATACCAAAGTTATTAACTTCAGTCATTTGCTTTGTTTGAATGCAGATCTCCAAGATTCCCTGCCTAGTACCTGGCGTTTCATTTCGGTATACCTCCTACATCCTACATCCCTAACAATTTGTTTTACATATTCCAACTGTCCTGCCAATTTTGCCTGCCTGCAAAATTTTTCCCATCTACCTGTCCCTTCAATATCAAAGCAACTATTCCAGAATGTCTTACTTAATATGTGATCTATAATTCTGTCTCTTGTTTTTAACTATATTTTTCCAAATGCTTCTTTTTTCATCGATTTGTCTCAAGACCTATTCATTTGTCACTTTATCCATCCATTTGATTTTTAACATTCTCCTGTAGCACCTCATTTCAAAAGCTTCTAATCTTTTCTTCTCAAGTATTCCGATCGTCCAAGTTTCACTTCCATACAAAGCTACGCCCCAAACATACACTTTCAGAAATGTTTTCCTGATGTTTAAATTAATTTTTGATATAAGCAAATTATATTTCTGACTGAAAGCTCATTTCGCTTGTGCTATTCGGTATTTTATATCGCTTCTGCTTCGTCCATCTTTAGTAATTTTACTTCTCAGATAACAAATTTCTTCTACCTGCATAATCTTTTCTCTTCCTATGTTTATATTCAGTGGTTCATTTACATTATTTCTACTACATTTCATTACTTTCATTTTGTTATTGTTTGTTTTCATGCGGTAGTTCTTACGTAGGACTTCATCAATGCCATTCAATATTTCTTCTAAATCTTTTTACTTTCTGTTAGAATTACTATATCATCAGCAAATTGTAGCATCTTTATATTTTCACCTTGCACTGTTACTCCGGTTCTAAATTGTTCTTTAACTTCATTAAATGCTAGTTCTATGTAAAAATTAAAAAGTAATGGGGGTAGGGAACATCCTTGTCAGACTCCCTTTTTTATTACTGCCTCTTTCTTATGTTCTTCGATTATTGTTGTTATAGCTTGGTTCCTAAAAAATTTAGCAATTGTTCTTCTATCTCTATACTTGAACCCTAAGATTTTTGAAATGCTAAACATTTTATTCCAGTCTAAGTTATCAAATGCCTTTTCTAAATCTATAAATGTCATGTATGTCGGTTTGTTTTTCTTCAATCTTCCTTCTACTATTAATCTGAGTGTTAAAATTGCTTCTCTTGTTCCTATACTTTTCCTGAAACCAAATTATTCTTATCCTAACACTTCTTCCACTCTCCTCTCAATTCTTCAATTCCTTTCCTCTCAATTCTTTAAGTCTATAAATGTAATGTATGGCATTTATATATTGTATGGCAATTAACTTTTTATATATTTCTTAAATCCTGTTATTTTGAATTTTATAATTCATTAATATTCTTAATAACACTTTTACCTCTTTAATTACTGAAATACACGATTTACTACTCGTTCTTTGTTGTTTTATATTACATTTATACGTTTTAAAGTATCAATTTAAAAAATATATACTTTTATTCTTCAATCTAGTTTGTAACTCAGAAAACAATAAAATATGTGTTCTTAGAATACAATTTTTTTTTTATTTTGTAATTAACAAAGGGAACAATTCAAATTAATAATACCATTAAAATATACCTTACAGCTAGAGAACTTTTTAATTGGTAGCTTTTTGTATGTATTTAAATTAACACCAATATGAGCAAAAAGCAAAACATTGGATTATGAAGATCACTTGTCTTAATTAAGATTTATGAACATATCATATTGCGAATGCTAAATATTGTATTATCTATACAAATTGAACTAGATTATCACTGTATCATTCATGTTTTATCTTTACCAATGAATTTCAAGGTCAATATTTATTTGCTTCATAAATATAGTAAAAAAATATGACGTGGACAGTTGAACGTAACTTCCTTGTACGCCTATTAAATAACGTATACACATTTATAAAATTTTATTATTTCACTAATAATCTTTTGATTTTTTCTCATATTTTTTTTTTTTTATTATTATTGAATTATTATTTATTGTAAAACATTTTTATAATCAGAGATTAATAATTACTAATAAATCAATATATATAAATAAATAGAAAAATAAAAAAACAGTTAAAAAAAGGAAATGAAGTCGGGATTGGTACAAACTTCATTTTTTATGCCTTTCCCTTGGGGTCGGCATAAAAAAAAGGCCATTTTTTAAAAATGTTGAACATTTTATTCCAGTCTACGTTATTAAATTCCAAATTCCCTTTTTTTTTTTTAAAGTCTATAAATGCCATGTCTGGCATTTATATTTATATATTTTTGTTTACAAGGCGAAGTGCCTTCTCTTGTAAGATCTAAATATTTCATTAATTAAAATTTTATTTGGATAAATTATTTTTAACTCTGGGACCAATGAAAATAAGTATCACTTATGATATATCATTGAAAATCTCTCAATGAGGGCTCTGTAGTTAAGAAAAAGTTCAAAATCCAAATATTTTGGATTTTGGGCTTTTTTGGACACTTCTGGTAAAGTCAATTGCAATTAAAAAAGGGAGGTGCACAACTAGATCTTATGACAGTCCTAATCAAAAATTTCAACATTCTACGGCTAATCGTTTTGAGTAATGCGACATATGTATCTTGCATAATGAGACATAGGTTTTTGATACATTTGGTATTCTGGTACATAATATCAAATTTATTTGATGTTATGGTTCACTTATTCTTTATTAAGTGGGCTTACTAAACCTTTCTTGGATTGCCAGGCGAATTCAGGTGATCGTTCTTTTTTGTTTTTGTGTTTTTTAGATGAAAAATGCTTTCGCATTATCATCGTCCAGACACGATATATTTGTTATAATTACAAAAATATATCATATTATATACCTTAATGGTATACTATATAGTATATACCATCTGCTTTATGGCAAATGGTATTAATAGCTGAAACACACTGCAGTAACTTAAATACTTACATATAAATGGACGGTCCTAAGAAATCGTAAAATATAAGATAACATTTCATTATCCCCTAGAATAGTTCGGATGTTAACCCCTAGTTTAAACTTGCGACGCAATCCCACATAACAGAGACAATGCACATGAATGTAGTTTACTGTCAGTTGGCAGCACAGCGTGCAGAAACGGGTGCATCTGTTTGCGTCATCAGATGTTAATCAATGAGCCTAGTGTGCCCTATTTTCAAATGACAAATAATAATCTCCTCTCGACGGTTATTTCTGCATGAGGAGCACCACCAGTGACACAGTTTTGTTAGTTAGATGAAGTTTAATTATGAACCACCCTCTTTAGAAAACAGACAAGATAGTTCGAAGCAATGCGTTTGGTGAAAGGTAGGTGGAAACAAGCCTCTTCTTTCGCACCATCAGTACTCTCATTGCCTGAAATTCCATATGGCTGAGCACATTGTTGTATTACAGTGATTCATTTGCGAAATAACAAACTGAATCTCACAAACAACTGGGTGTTGAAGTACATCACATAAATCACCTGTAAGGCACTCATGGAATCTGAGCAAACAAGAACAGGTAGAAATGTTGGGCTGATTATATGTAAAGCCTCATTAATTCCATACAGCTTCACAATGAAAGTACTGGTGATGCTGAATAGGCCAAATATTTTTGTTCTGTTACCAGCCAAAAAAGCACAACCATTAGAATTAACGTTTCTAAAGCCGTCTGTTAAACTATATTATCAGGATTCACGTTATTTATAATATTATAAAATTCTTTTTGTAAGATAACGGGATTTGTATTCTTTTTATGATGCTGACAAAGATCAGAAAATTAATTAAGAGATTGAGAATATATATCGGTGGGCCTTAAATCTGAAAAAGAGTTATGTTTTTCTGTTAACATTGTGAAGTGGGTTTTGACATCCTAGTCTTCATATATATTTTTGTTCTCATATGAAAACTTACGGGAAACTTTTAAAAACTTTACAAAGCTGTCATTAAAGGTTCAAAAAACTGAATAACAAAATTAGTATCGATTAAGATTTGAAATAGAAAAAAATGGTTGTCCAAATTTAACAATTTTAGGTTATTTATATAATTGTAACCTTTTACAAACCTTTTTTTAATATATTTAAAAAAAGTATATATTATTATATTTTTCTCTTAATACACAAACTGGTATTGTGTACGTATAATTGTATTATTGATAATAACTGTTATGAATATAAATATATTAAATAAATAATATGTAATATATATAGTAGGTTTTATTTCTAAATATTGCCGTTATAACTGTGATTTTCATACGAATTTTAGAGATTGTTTATAATTTTCAAGTAAATCAGAAAACATCAGGTACCAACTGATGATTTCTCATCCTTGGAACTTGGTTGGAACCTTTGAAAATCAGGTACCAACTGCGTGTAAAATTCGGTTTGTAATCAGTTTCTTCTATGCAAAGAACATTAAACCGGTTAAAATTAAACTGTCATATATACCATCTTTATAGAGAAATTTTAATGAGTGACAGTATAATAGAGAAATGAGTGTTATTGTTTAACGTGACAATGTGCAAAATGATGAACGAAACAAGTGACTATCTTTGATTACCGAAAATTGTTTCGTCAATTCGATGACGAGATTAAAGAGAATAGACGGTTAACCACTTCATCTATTTCTGTGCTTTTTCTACTACTTAGTCTCCTCAGGCTTACAATTACTCTTTTCAAAAATATGCTAAAGCTTCCATTGCCTCATAAAAAATGCGTTATTTGTTATCAGTGAATCAACCGTTGATACTAACAATTGATTTCAATATGTTTTCCATGGGGTTATTAGTGGTAAAAAAAAAAAAACCATTCATCATGTTAAAAAATAATTTCACTTATATTGAACATTATTCCAATACCTAGAACAAAGATTGTGGACAATTATTTATTAAAAAAAAAAAAACAATAGCTTGTATCAAAGATTTTGTTTATAGAATCCCTAAATTGTTTGCAGTACAATTGTCATAGCCTGTTACGTTTAACTTATTTTAAATTTATTTTAATGTTTTTATTATTCTTGTAAAATAATTATTATTTCTTTATTAAATAAAAAATTATATTCATGAGTATTTTTTTTTTTTTTTTTTTTTTTTTTTTTTTTTTTTTTTTTTTTTTTTTTTTTTTTTTTTTTTTTTTTTTTT
>JAAAKQ030299597.1:0-10185 GCA_010016005.3 Zanna intricata
TATATATATATATAGAAATTTGGGGCGAACTCGATGGTCGATCGCCGTCATTTGTGTATTTCTGTAATCTTCTAACGATGCTTAATCTGAATCCGAAATCAAAATTCTAGAGAAAAAGTGTTCACACACAAACATATTGTATTCAGTAATGAATTGTTCGTTCGTTGAAAATTACTGATGGTAAATATAAGGTGTGGCTATTAAACAATGAGACTAATGATGTAAAATATTTATTTTAAATTTTTACATAATTACTTATTATCCCCTTCATTATACAACACTCCTCTATCACTACAACGCTCTTCGAATTTTCCATTGTTTGCAAACAGTGCTGGAAGTCTTCTTCTGTGAGCTCTTCCATGACGCATGCCGCTTTTTCTTTCACAGCTTCAACGCTCTGAAATCTTGCTCCTTTTAATGCAATCAAAGTCTTTTAATAAAAGGTCTTTTAGCTTTGACAATGGGGAACAGATAAAAAGCCTCATAGCGCTAGGTCAGACGAATAAGGCGGATGGTCTAACACTGGGATGTTATACTTGGCTAGAAACATCTTGACAGACAATACAGTGTGAGCTGGTGCATTGTCCTGATGAAGTTTTTCTTATTTTTTCACAGAGTTGAGAAAGAACTTCAAGGTAGTAATGTTGATTAATAGTTTGATCTTCAGGAACCCAGTGAAGGTACACAATTCCATGAATATAAAAAAAACCAATTATCACCGCTTTGAATTTTTATTTGCTTATTCGAGCTTTTCTCGGCCATCTTGGAAACGCTTAAACCACTCAAAAATCCGCACAAAGGATAAACATTCATTGCTATATACTTTTTGTAATAAAAGATAAGTTTCAGTAGAGGTTTTTCCAAGTTTCATATGAAATTTCACGATAGTTCTTTTCGCTAATAAAACACCATTTTTTCGGCAAAACAAAACACATATTATCCATACGAAGGCCACGGCCAGACTAATCTGTCTACAGAACACTGGAGTGACAACAATCGAAAGAAAAGGCTTCACACTACACAGCTGTCGGTCGTACGAATATGAATCATGCGCAGTTCTTCTGGAACAGCAGTTTCGTTATTTAATAGACATACCTCGTAATAGGACTTAATATAAATTCAGTTGAAAAAAGAAAATTACCTTAAAAACAATCTAAACCATTCAACTCCAACTTAGTTTTCTATCACGACCCTTATGCACAACTAAATATGATTAAAATTTACAAGTCTAGATATAAAATATAAACTGCAGATATATAGAAAGATGTCATACTCTTCAACAAATCAAATAAATATTCATCCTTAAATATTGTTTAAAAAAAGTGATAAGAGTTTAATGGTCTTATGGTGAATCAGTTTTAATGTTATCTAAAAAGGGTCTGAATAATTAATATACCTAAAAATTGTTTAATAGTATTTTAACTTTAAAAATATGCTGAGATCTATTTTATTAATATTTAAGAATTATTTCACTACCATAATACCTTACCTCTACAAAATTGGTGGCAAGGTAAGAAATAAATTTTACGAACATATTTCTTTTTTCAATAATATGTGTGTAATACTTTTAAGTAGTATATTTCCACATAAAAGGGCTACTTAGTTGTCTTAACCTGTATTTAATGTCTTCCTTAATGCCACTGACGTAAATGATAAATAACTCCCAAATAGAGTTCAAAAAGTACAATAATAAAAATGACTGTTTTATTTTGTTGATTAAATTTAAAACATTTTTTTTACAGATATTTCATCTGCTTACTTGAGAGGATTTTTTAAAATATAATTTCGAGAAAATAAGGTTTTATTTAAAAGCCTGATTGATAAGACTATATTTTTCATAAAATTCATAATCAGATTGTTTTAAATATATCGTCATACTGTTTTAAATGATGTCCACCAAACCTCAAAATACTAACATTTATATTATCCGATATTTTAATTATTTTTATGAGAACGTGTAATTTTCATAGCTACACTCGTATATATAAGGAATATCAATTAATAAATTTGATGTTGTAAATTAAATATTAATAATGAAAAAATTGTAAATTATAATTTATTATTATATGGTGAAGCGATGGAAAAGAGAGTTCAATGTTATCTGGTTCCTTCGTACATAAAAAGTAAATAGATTTTTCGCAAATTTAAAAATTACACAGAATCACAGTACAACTTTCTTAATTAATAGTACTTAAATTCGTATAAAATATTACCAATAAAATAATAAAAAGTACATATAAATAACGATCGTTACATTTAAATAACAATAAAATAGATATTAAAAAAATAAATAAATAAAATACCCATTTAGATTGTTAAAAAGTTATTACTAAAACAGTTATTTAAAGATTAAGCAATATTAAAAAAAATTATATTAATATAAAACAGTCTGTAACGTTTACGTAAAAAAAAAAAAAATAATAATAAATTCTTAAACAAGCTAAGCGATTCCAGAAAATTTCTGATTTCATAGCTTACTGGTTTTTGAAAGAAAATTCGAACCATATTCCCCAAGTACATATTTTATTCTGATCCTTCCATCATGAAGAATTTAAAAAAAAAAAATTAAAATACTGATGATGAATTTTGCGATCGAAATGTACATTAGTACTAATGTTTACTTATTTAAAAAAAAAAAACTTTTTTGAGACTTTTATGAATTACTTAATAATTTTTTGTGGTAACCATTTCCATTACTCAAAATAAATTAAAATTATAGAAGTATAATTTTATAACTAACTTATATGACATGCAAAGCAGTTTATTATATATTACAGTGGGGAACTAAAGAGATTTTTTTTTGTCTCGGGAAGAAAAATATGTGATTCTGATGGTATTTTTCCTCCTGAATTCAAATATGATATCGGTTTTACCCCATTATGTAAGGTTTCCGAGAAACAAGCATTTACAGTTTCAAACATTTTAATTCGTTCTGCTTTCTTAACTACACAATATTCAAACATTTGACTCAACTAGAAAGTAAGAAATAACGATTTTCTGCTATATTTCGCCTGGAGCATCTCCCTTGATGATCCAACAATAATCGGCCAGCATATTAGGATTCCGTGTGCTTTTATACCTCTTTTCCGTAGCTGAAATCTCCAGATGAAAGTGTTCCCCTTGTTCATCGCTCACTCCGCCAAGATTTTACAGGAAGAAATCTAGGTGCGAGCGCAGGAAGTGTAATTTTAATAACATATTAGAATCCAAACTTTTATAAGGTCGTTGACAATATGATGGTTAATTATATGGTAATAAAATCTCTGAGTAACATTTTTTAATGTTTGTCAAGCTGTTTCCTCCAATTGATTCAGTAGTTCTTCAACAAACTTTTCATCAAGCATTTACATAAAAGAAATATTTTTGTTAAATAGTAATAACGTAAGGCAAAAGATCTCCAACCATTTATTATTATATCTAACCGCCTATAAACTACAGAGTAAGCCTACAATACAATCATTAGGTTGTTCTTAAAAAAAAAAAAATAAGCGAATACAATTCTCTAATGTACTTAAAAAGTTTAAGTTTATATAATTTAATACACGCATCTAATTGATGAATTTATAATGTAATTTACTAATACGAAAAATCAATATTCTCTGGTTGGAGGAGAAAAAAAAATCACAAACGCCGTAACACTTAAAAAAGAAAAAAAAAATCAGGCCATAATCAACAAAGAAATGAGATTCTGAAATTTCGTAAAAAAAAAAAATTATGTACTAAAAAGTTCAGACGCTAAGTCGGTCCGAATGGACTATTTTAGACTGCCAATATGGAAGACATATCTTAAAATAATAACTGTACTTGTTTCAAAAATTTAAAATAACAATATAGTATGTTAATTGTTTCATAAAGACAATCTTCTTTTAATAATTCACTTTAGTGTAATTATTTAAAATTAATATTAATGATAATTATAACAATAATTTTTATAAAAATATTGTTTAAAGAATTATATAATATATTTAATAATAAATGAATGGTTTCACTGATGAACAAAAAAAATTTATATAGCTTTAGTGAAAAAAAAATTAGAATGTACAAAAAGAGTATTATATGGAAAGAATTAGACAATAAAATGAATGTAAATAGAATAAAATTATAAGATACAAATGTTAATCAATAAGGGGGAAACACGTTAATTGACAGAAAATATAAATGATGTGCACAATAAAAATTAAAAAAAAAGATGATACCCGATAAAAAAAATAATAAATAAATAAAAATATTAAAACCGTTTTTCTTTATTTAAATAACATTTAAAAAATCAACAACCTTCTTTCAACCGACAAATCATTACTTCCACAAAACCCGTATATACTCCTTTTTTTTCTTTTATGTATATTTGCAAACGTGCGTGTGTGTAAGTATGTCTATTTAAATATAGAGACAACCTTTTCCTTCTTTATTCTAATCCAACCATAAGATAATTTTACATATAGTATTTTATAAGGTAAACATTAAAAGTTAGAAAACGAAAAACAACAATAGAAAGTTTCGAAAAATTAATAGCATGAATTTACAACTCCAACATCAACAAACGGAAGGAAGAAGAATAAACAAAATAAAAAATATTAACCGAGCGGATGTATAATTTATGTAATATACCGTATACATTATGTGTTTAATGTACCTGTATATTAAGTATTCCATTATATAGACATTATAGTAAAATTAACTATACTAAACGAAAATTAAAGAAAAAAAGAACTATATTCAGATCTATATTGCATCTTTACCACATTCTCTGAAGGTTTCAGGTTCAAATCCTAATCAGATGTAGAATTTTTTACTTCAGGTATGTTAAAATTTCCATATATCAGGTTGTATAAAAATTATTAAGCCTTTGGAGGTAAAAATTGAGAATATATTTATTGTTTTTGGAGAATAATATTATAAAACCACAAATGAACCATTTTTTTTTCGATGACCTACCATTTTTCCGGCAACACCATAATCCTGCCGCTATAAAACTTCTGCGGTTTCTGGTCAAAAACCTCTGACAAGAGGTTTTCACAGATCTCTTTTGAAATTAAGTTAACACCTTTCAGGGAGTTCCGTGGAGACCGAAACAAATGATAGTCTGACGGTGCCTGGTTCGGGCTAAACGGTGGATGCATTAAACATTAAAACCTCCCAGTCATGTTCTCTAAATTTCTGACAGATCGTTAAAGAAGTATGCAGTCTTGTAATAATTTGAAAAAATATTTAGAATTACTGTATAAAAAGAAAAAAAAAAGATATGAAAACTTCTAGACAAGAACTTTATAAACTCAGGGTTATGTGAGTTTGTGGGCATTTTCAACTCTCGTCACTGCACTTTCATGCGTTTTCTACGTTATTTACGCTGCTTCAAAGCTACTAGCTACATAATTTTACTGTCTATATGGGCACCAACTTGTAGATTAATAAAATTCCGTCTGTTTAATTTATTATTAAATAGCGAATATGCATATCAGAAGATTCAGTTATACTGTAATGAGAGTTTCATACGGTAGTGATTATTGATGACACGATTCAATACATATTTCAAGTGTTTCAATAAGGTCCGGAACAGCACACACGTAAAAGAGTTTATAAACTCTTGATAGATTCAATCGAAGATCAAAATGCTGAACAATGGGTTAGTACATTCAGTACAGCATATTCTTCGTAGACTGTATTTTCTTCATGAGTAGCAGCAATACTATGAGATTTTGGCGATCAAATTCTACCAATTGTTTTTCGATTATTTAAAAAAAAGAGACTTGTAAAAACTAATTGTCCGCTCCCATTAAGCAGAATGTCCATTATTGAATTTTAAGATTAAAAAAAAAAATTAATTAGAAAAAAACAACGAATTTTTTATTTATTATTATTACTTTCGTTAATAAGAATAATTCTGGAGAATTTATACAAATCATTTACACGTTATGAAACTTACGTGAAAGGAAAACGAATATTATACAAAATGTATATGTTATTCATTAATAATTCGCGGACCCCGCAATGCTTGGCTATCGCTAAATTTTAGTGTATGTACTTGAGTGTTTATCTGCTATATAAATATTAATATTATTATTTATGTTTTTTTTTACATTTTTTTAACTTACGAAACGGATAATATTTCGAAAACAATACAATATTAATTCAATTAATTTTCTTTCTTTCTTCTTATGACTCCCGGAATGTTTATTACAGATCAAACCTCACAAATGTTACTACTATATAAATCATAAATAAAAAATCTGAAGTGGAAACCAAATGAATTCCCTGAACGCCTATTAAATCACACACACACACACACACACACACACACACACACACACACACACACACAAACTTTTTTTTAAGTAAATAAAATTTTATTTCATTAAAAACTTTGATATTTTTTCATATATTCCGATTTTCAAAATATTTTTCCATTTTCTATTTTATAATTAACTAATGAACCCGGCAATGCTTCGCTATTGCCAGATAATTTTCCACAATTCAAAGGTCACCAATCTCACTACTATATAAATCATAAAAAAATATGATGTGGACACCACATGACTTCCTTGCACGCCTATTAAATTATATATACACTTTTGTTTTTAATGAAAAGTACATAAAAGTTCACAGTTATTATTTTATTAATACCTTCTGCTAACTTCTTTTTTTTTCATTTATCGTAAAACTTTTTTTACAATCAGAGGTTAATAATTATTAATAAATCAATATACGAGGCGTGTTTTTAAAGTAAGTACCGTTTTGAAATAAAGCCGATGCGGCGCTGCGGTCGGTGTCTTGCACATGGGCATTGTGTACCTACATCTGTTAGCAAGCCACAGACGCCATTACGGCCAAAATCGATCGTGTTTACATTTACTTTTGCGTATTTAAAATGTCTCTGCCAATTGAGAATCCGACTGTGAAATACGTGTTGTAATTCGTTTTCTGTGTGCTAAAGGCGAAAAACCAGTTGAAATTCACCGTCAGGTTTGTGAAGTCTATGAACAAAACATTATGAGTAATGGAATGGTACAGAAATGGGTAAGAGCTTTCAAGGATGGCCGAACAAACGTTCATGACGAGGAACGTAATGATCGACCATCAGTGATCACTGACGATTTAGTGCGGAAAGTCGATGAAAAAATTAAAGAAAACAGACGCTTCACAATTTCTTCATTATCATTGGAGTTCTCTCAAGTTTCAAGAAGTGTTCTTTCCGAAATTGTTAGTGAATGGTTAAAGTACCGAAAATTGTGATAGCCAAAAAACGGCCGTGTTGCAGTGGCTGTTAAATCAGGCGGCAAACTTTTATGACGATGGAATACAAAAGCTTGTGGTACGGTATGAAAAGTGCCTTAATATTGAAGGCAACTATGTAGAAAAGTAGATTAAGATACTGGCTTTCATTAAGAAATAAAATAATTATGAAAAGTCTCTTTGTTTTTTTTTTTTTTTTTATTTGAAAACGGTACTTACTTTAAAAACACACCTCGTATTTAATTTAAAAAAGTTCCAAAAAAAAGAGATAAAGTCTGATTCGAACCGATGTGCCTTCCCCTTGTAAGATCCAGATATTTCAATTAAAAGTTTTATTTGGCTATAACTTTAGAACTAATGAAAAAGTACCATTTATAATATATCGTTGAAACTCGCAATGAGACCTTATTACTGCAGTTAATAAAAATTCTAAAATCCAAATATTTTTTGAATTGGGCTTTTTGGACACTTTTGGTTAAGTCGATTGCAATCAAAAGGGGAGGTGCACAAGATGTTACAACAGTCCTAAATCCAAAATTTCAACATTCTACGGCTAATAGTTTTTGACTTATGCGAGATAGATAGGTACGTACAGACGTCAAGCCGAAACTAGTCAAAACGGATTCAGGGATTGTCAAAATGGACATTTCCGCTAAAATTTGAAAAACGGAATTTTTCGCGATCACAATACTTTCTTTACTTCGTACAAGGAAGTAAAAGCCTATAAATAAATATCCTAAAAACTTCTTTTACTAATTTTAAGTCGAAAGATATCGTCTACATCGATCGCTGTCTATGTCAATATTGACTTCCTCAGTCAGTTATTATGTGATTAAATATTATGTTTTAAAATGTTCAAAGTATCTCCTATAAATAACATATGGAACTAAATAAATTGTAAACACTCCCGGGAAAAATAAGAATAAACTGTGAAATTTTCAGGAAAATCGGTTATGGTAGTTTTTAAGTTATTAGAGGACACACAAAACAAAGATTGTATATAGTTTATCATTAATAAGGAAAGACAAACATCAGTATAGGCGACTAACAATATTAAAGATGTACTTAGAAGATTGAAATGAATCGTAATAAATGATTAACTCATTTATGACCGAGAAGAATGGAAAAATAATTCCACGAGGAAAAATTGTGGATGGAAAAATAGTAAATAGTGACTAAAAATAAGACAAAATTTAATTTCATTTATTTAGATCACACTATAGAAAGGTAATTTAAAATCACATTAAAATAGCATTCAAATTGTAGATTTTAATATACAGTAGAAGATCGACCGCCCTTATTTTACGGTACACTAATAAGTGAAATGTACTATACTGTACCTATTATAGCTGAACATGTAAAAATAAAAGGAAGTAAAACTACTATGTTTTAAAAAATAATTTATAAAAGAAACTAATTTTTAAATGAATGTATGTAAAAAAAAAATTCAGCATTTAAATGCTGTGTAACAAATACAAGAAGAAAAATGTAAAAAAAAAACAAATTAACAATCATTATCCATTATTTTAACTATAAATCCAATTTTTTTATAGGATTTCAACATAAAACTTCCGATATGTAACTTCCTTTCGTCGAATGGGTGACGGCTGATTTACACTATTATACGCGTCACGGAAGGAAAAGCTTGTCGTCTTTCATGAATTACAATTAATTAATGAGGTTGATTCCCCATTCGGGAATCGGTAAAAAAAATAAGCAAAAACTACCAATAACTGCAAAGTACTCTGGAAGTCTTCTTTTTATTTCTATGTAGCCTAGACTTGATATTATATTCTTTTGTATGATTTCATTATCAAAGAAGAGGGTAACTTTAATTTTGGAAGCAGGAAGATAAATATAGAGAATGAAGATAATTTTGAGCGTGTATAATTTTCTTTCGTCAGAATTTTCAGAACATCTATTTCCTTGTCAAACGATGCTTTGTGAAGAAGAAACAATCTACCTGAGCTCAGGTGGACTTAGACCTGAGATTTAATTTTCTGCCGTAAAATTTCTAGCGCACTTTGTCATTTACAGACAATTAATTCATGGTGAATGATTCCTTTATTTTTGTAGAACCACCCAAGCACTTGGCTGACTTTTGAAGATTGAATTTGACTTTTGAAAATGAACTTTTACGTCTAATTGTTGGATCTTAGCGTAAAGCGTTAGGTTTTTGTCAATCTAATAATCAAATTAAATAAACTGTTATTTCTACGACGTTCAAAAAATCTTGGGTAATATATATGGATATATTTTTGCTTAAATTTCAAGGAATGGGCACAACTGAAAAGAAAGTCCCAAAACTTCCGATAACATTCCACTAACCATTTAAACTCAAAAATAGTAATAACGGTTCTCAAAAATAGCGATACGAACAGTTTTCGAATCAATTATATTACTACAGTAATGAGTAACTGATCATTACTAACAGAATTTTGATGTAAGTTTTCATCTTTTCAAGGATTTCCAAACCATTTTTGAATTGCAAAAACGTACTAAATATGTACTGCACACAAGCCTTTATAAGCATACTTTCCTCAAAATAATTTTATCATTCCGTTTTTAACTAAAATTATGAAAATATCAGCCATATAAAGTTAGCAGCACTGCTTTATGCAAAGACAACCTTGCCGTTCAGTCATCATGGAGGAGTGGAAGTCAGCAGTGTACTAAAACATAAAAATATTTTACAAAACCAATGATAGTTTGGAAGGAGCACAAAGGGAGTTCAAATAGATTTTTTTATGTCACTTCTATATTTTAATGATCGACATTGAAACAGATCATCGGAAAAATTTGTAAAAACTTAAAAAAAAGATATAATTATTTTTTAATACTTAATTTCTTTTATAAACATTTAAAAAATTTAGGGAACACAGATATTATACAAGCGCCCGCTCTAGCGGTTACGTCGCCTCGGACAAAAAGACAAATTGCCGCCCCTTAAGAATA
>JAAAKQ030299619.1:0-17037 GCA_010016005.3 Zanna intricata
TAAACGTCTGAGCGATAAACCACAAGAGACATATTTTGTCGGGGATCAAAATAAACTAAGGGGCCCGTGGTCAGATCCCCCCTCTGACTAACAAGGGGGGCTCTGGAACCAAATAAATATTTTAAGCTTGCCTCCTGAGCACAAGGAAGCTTCGGAGCGAAAAAAGTCTTTTTTCGTTCACCTGACGTCGCGGGTGAACAAACGACGTCCCAACAAGGGAACAAAGATAACCTAGGGCCCATAGTAAGATCCTCCCTCCAACCAACCATGGCGAAGGGATCAAATAAATTGTTTACAGCTTTCCCCCAGAGCACAAGGAAAACTCCGATCTATTCACCCGACGTCGCGAGCGTCCGGCCGGCCGAAGGCCGGCCTAGGACGCGAGTCTGTTAATAGTTTAGGACGCTGGGAACAACTTCAGCAGATGATTCAACATCTTTGGAAACAATGGTCCTTGGATTACCTTCACAACATCCAAAAGCGAATGAAATGGCTGTCAAAACACCAAAATTTACAACCCGGTACACTCGTAATCATAAAAGAAGAGACATTTCCTTTAAATTGGCGTACTGGTATTATTGAAAGTGTTCATTCAGGTGAAGACGGATTAGTGAGAGTTGTGTCTCTTAGGACACCTAATGGTCATATGAAGCGACCAATTCACAAACTTTGTTCTTTTTCTGAATAATACCTTTAAAAAAAACAGATTATAATCGTACATTATTCTATTAACAATTGTATTTTATTTAATTTTTGTTTATTGTTTGTTACGATGTAGCACATACTTATATTTATATTAATTTGTTTATCAGTTACCTCAATATTTTGCATTGTTTGCACTATCTGTTTGTACTAATTTGATGTAAATGTAAGAGATTTACATTTGGGCCGGGAGTATGTTTAGGATTAGGTTGATGCACGCATGCGAGTTACATATGGTGTACGCATTATCATATGTACATTTTTTATTCGTTTTTTTTGACTGGTGAGCGAGTAGTTGTTGGGTCACATCATGACGAGATTTGTATTGTTAATTTATATGTTTGTATTCATAATCTTAGTTAAATTAAATTTATGTTTATAGTAACAATTAAATGTAAACGTTTATTTATTCAGCCTACGGACGAACAGTGCCTAAAGGAAAAATTCTATGATAGTCTACTACAATTTTCTTCAACAATGCAATTAAAACAATTTTTATTAACAAATGATCAGTACTTTTCACTTCTGCTGGCCAGTCCTGTGACTGGTTCTTTTTTTTAATGGTAAAATAAGTATGTACACATGTACTGAGTTTAGTATAAAGTGATGATATATTTGCAATATTTTGAGAAAATTACCTCAAAAAGCTAATCTCACACATGGAGATATTGACCCCAACAAGTTTACCAACAAATTGCTCCATATACACGAGTCTCTGTACAAAATTTCATCAAAATTTGTTTATCCAGTCGATTGTTATTAAGCTTCAAACACCACAACACATATACATACCCCAAAATTAGGGTCTCTGGGTCATGAAAGGTTGAGAAATGCAAAAATACCCTTACTTCCATCTTCCAGTATAATCTTAGAGCTCTGGTGCTTGGAAAATAAAAATATAAGTGAATTCATGTAATATGCATGCAAAACTTTTGTTAACAAAAATTCAACTTATTTAACAAAGAAAATCTTTTCATCTGAAATTTTATTGTTACCTTAAAAATTTTCATTTAATACTCACCTTTATTTAAATCATATAACTCTACTGATCTAAAACAAAAATTAAACTCATTTTTTTATTCATACATAGGCATCGAGAAAGAAAGAAATTCAAAATATTTTAATGTTAGATTTAGTTCAAAATTCTACAAGTGTATTTACTGTGTTTATAACTACTTAAGCTAGATGGGCAAAGATAAACTTATAAAAATTAATCACAATGAAATCAAATAAAAGATATTGGTTCAAAAATCACAAATTTATTAATATTACTTTTTATTAATTTGAGAGATAAATGAATAAACATCTTAATTAGTTAAGTTTTTCTACTTTTAAAGTAGACAACTGAACCCCATGATTATTCTTGTCTAAACTGATATAATGGCTACGCAATTTCATATTACATTCATACAATATGAAATAACAATTTTTATAATTATTCTTTTATTTTTTTTATTTTATTTTTTTTTTTAAGAAAGGCTTTCTACTTAATAAAGGGATAATTGCTAACTAAAAAAAAAATAGCAGAGAAGATACATAGATACATATGTGATGTCACCCTTCATATCTGAGAAATATCATCTTTTTCTTAAAGAAAACCATTAATAAAATAGATTTACTATACTTACGCTTAAGCCAAGAATAAAGTCCTGTGTTCCATTTTAATCTGATTATTTTATTAAATGATCATGGTACTTAAATTTTAAGCTTAGGAGATAATTCTTTAAATATTTCTTTATGGGACACACCTATTGAACTTAATTTATACTTAGCAAAGGGATTTTTTATAAAGAGTGTCCCAAAATGAGATGGCATTTTAATTTTTTATTAAAACACTTTTTTTTTATAATCGATAATAATTACTTTAATAGAAAGTAGTGACATCCTTGGCTGCACATGTTCTCTCTTATGAAAAAGTTTCCAAAACATGTTGATATAATTTCTGAGAAATGTCAGCAATGTTGTGTCAAATTTCTTCTTTGAGGTCCTCAATTGTTTGTGATTTATTGATTCCTAAGATAACCCAAAAGAAAATGTCCATTGGTGTCAAGTCACACAATCGAGGCAGCCAATTCACATCATCTCTCTGCAAGATAACATGACCATTAAATATTTCTTGTAATAACTGCTGATTTCACTGGCAGTTGGCATTTTGCTGAAACTCCATGTCTTCCACATGCATATCATTAATTTTAGGCCACAAAAAGTTTGAAATCATCTCATGATATGATATGACATCAACTGCATTGACGGTAATGGCATCTGCATTTTTATTTTCAAAGAAACCTGTTTGTACATAAGCCTCGTTGGATTCAAGAACATTGGCCCACCGGGCTGGTCTAGTGGTTAACGCACGGCATCGTAAATCAGCTGATTTTGAAGTTGAGAGTTCTAAGGTTCAAATACTAGTAAAGATTGATACTTTTATATGGATTTGAATACTACATCGTGGATACCGGTGTTCTTTGGTGGTTGGGTTTCAATTAACCAAACATCTCAGGAGTGGTCGATCTGAGATTGTACAAGACTACACTTCATTCACATCATCCTCATTCATCCTCTGAAGTAATAACTTACGGTAGTTCCGGAGGCTAAACAGAAAAAGAGAAGGATTCAAGAAAAATTCCCTCAATCCCTCTCCGAATCTCCCTCAGACTCCTACAAGACTCAGGAGAGCCGTGATCATCAGAGTCAGGTAGCAGCAAGATTATCCGAGGCCACCCAAGAATCGACCATCTGCACAATTTCATCATCATGCTGATGGATTTTGAGCAAAAATCTCGAGCCATTTTCACAAAAAATAGGAAATTGCCAGTCATTACATTTCCACCAATTTAATATATCTTCGTTACTCATAGCTCTAGGGTGATATTGTTCTAATTCTTTTTTCGAGAATTGAGAAGATGAAGAAGATGGAGCTGAATATAATCTATTAAAATCTATAGCATTATCACCATCCTGACACACTTCATTTGTATCCATTGGTGATTCTTCTACTGGTTCTTGGATTCGATATTCTTCATAGAACTTTTCAAACCGTTTTTGACTTTCACTCTTAATTTCCAAACCCCAAGGTGTTAAATTGAATGTTTCAACTTTATGTTTGGGATCTAAAACTAGTGTTGTACAATAAATCCAATTTGTTTTTGTATAATGCTTCAAAATTTTGTCTCTAGCACCTTGAAAACTCAAAATGAGCTGTTTATCCACTTCAGTGCATTAAATTTTTGAATCCAGTTGTTTCGTCAAAGTTTCTGTCTTATCCAACAAAAGGTTAAATGAAACTATAACAAAAGGAAGCGTGACATAATTATCACCACCAAGTTTTGTCGTAAAAATTTTAAAATTAATTAAAAATTTACGAATATTTTCCAAAATTGCCCATTCTTCTTCAGTTTTGAATTCATTTAACTCGGATACACTACTGCACAATGTAACAATACCTTGCTTCAATTTTAAGGCAAACCAATCATGTCATGGGTAGAGGTCCACCTTGTTTGGCATTTTTCAAACAATGGTAAAGTTTACTGTTTTTTATATTTAATGTTAAAATCTAGTGAAGCAAATTGGAAATTTTGAAATACAAAAAATATTTTGTTCCCAGAAAAAAGCATCAAGTAACGACAAATATTTTAACTCATAATTTCAACAGAATTTATATTTTTTCGTTTAGTCTTGCACATTGGGTCTTGGTCTTGCATTAGGTCTTGGTCTCGTTCATTCGGTCTTGGTTAGTCAGATCGCAGGGGCCTTTATTGTACTTTAGCGAACAATTTTGTACACACTTGAAAAACAAATATAAATAAGTACATTCCATTATATATCAACACGAACTAATATTTTTCTTTTATTAATTAACAACCTTGGACATCTTTTTAAAGATAGAAAAATTAAATGATCAATTCATGTTTAGAAACAATAAACAACCTTGTAATTTTTTTTTTGTTTTTATATTAAAATTCAACGTATTAACAAACTGGTCGTCATTTTCTGGTAGCCATAATTTTAGAAAAAGTGATCAATAATTTTATAAAACATTTTTAAAATTAGAGTTTTGTAGCAAACATTTATTCTTTTAAAAATTTAACAATTATTACTTTTCAGATAACGATAATTTTACTTTTCAGACGTAAGAGTATTTTAACAGGAAGTTATAATAATACATGCGTAAAACAGTAATAATGTGTGTAATTAAAAATTTATACTGGCAGAGGATAATGTAAAAATAAGATATCAGCCATTCACTGCTTTTAAAAAATTAATCCAACTTGGTTAAAAATCTGTTAAAATTTTTTCCTTGTATAACTGTCAACTTACGTGCATAAGCGGAATTAAATATTATCTGAAGCTATATACAGACGAGCAACGAAGCTTGGTGCCATGGCAGCGACAGCGCAATTCAAAAGTATTCATGTATATGTAACGTTAAATTTGATTAATCTGATAATTATGGGTAATTACAGAGTTAAGCAAAAAGAAAATATTAATGAATGAGCTGAAGGTTAATCGCCTCCGACGTTGAAAAATAACATAAATAATTTGTATATTTAACATTAATTAGATGAGTTTAGCTAGAGTAAGTTTTTTTTTGGTTTAGGTTCTTTCTTTTTACTAGCTTGTACGAAGTATTGTGATCGCTAAAAATCTAGTTATTCAGATTTCAACGGAAATATTCAATTCAACCATCCATTTTGATTAGGTTCGGCGTGACGTCTGTACATGTGTATCTCACATAACCCAAAAACGATTAGCCGTACGATGTCGAAATTTTGAATTTAGGACTATTGTAACATCTATTTATGCACCTCCACTTTTGATTGCAATCAACTGAAGTGTCCAAAATCCAAAAACATTTGGATTTTGAACTTCTTCTTAACTGCAGTAATAATCCCTCATTGAGAGCTTTTCAACGATATATCATAAGCGGCACTTATTTTCATTGGTTCCAGAGTTATAGCTAAATAAAACTTTAATTAATGAAATATTTGGATCTTTCAAGGGGAAGGCACATTGGTTCGAATCAGACTTAATCTCCTTTTTTTTTTAATTTAATTATATTGATTTATTAATAATTATTAAACTCTTGGTTATAAAAGAAATTTACAATAAATAATAATTCAATAATATAAACGAACAAAAGAATGTGAAGAAAAATAAAAACATTAATAAAATAAAATTTTAAGTACTTTTCATTTTTTTTTTAAATGTGTATGAGTAATTTAATAGACATATAAGGAAGTCTATGGTGTCCAAATCAGATTTTTTCTGCTTAGCCTCCGGAACCAAAGTAAGGTTTTACGTCAGAGGATGCATGAAAATGATATGTATGAATGTAAATGAAGTGTAGTCTCGTACAGTCTCAGGTTGACCACTCCTGCTTTGTTAATTGAAACCAACCACCAAAGAACACCGGTTTCCACGATTTAGGTTGTGATAATGTAACCAAACGACCTACACTCGCTAACCTCGACTGATTAACAGTGATATTTTGAATATTTAAATAATAAATTAATTACTGCTTATAGTCGATTTGTTATTTTAATATGTAAAATGACCATATTAATATGATAAATGATCATTTCTTATGATAATATGTAAAATTGTTATATGCAAGTGATGAAATATGTAAAATGATTTAATAAATTGCTATATATTTATTTATTTACTAAATTCTCTAACATTGGAAGTGATTAATCAAATTCACCGGTAATTACGTGCGCGCGTGTGTGTATTATGTCAAATTTAATTGGTTCATTGAAATATTTTAAATTAATATCCAACCATTTTTTGCGAAAAAATATGTTATTATGCATTTTTCAAAATTGTTAACGTGATATGAATTAAAAATCTAGGAATTATGTGAAGCTGGGTATTGTGCAATAGTAAGCCTACACCTAAAATTGTATAAAATATAAATCAAAATGAATTACCTTCATTGAGTATTGGTGTTCGATTTTATTTTCAAACCGATATTCTAATGTTAATGGAAAATAACGATTAAATACACTGAATTAATAATGGAATCGTTATGATTTGCTAAGTTAGTGAGGCGTTTGATATAAAACCATTTCTCTTCCGGCGTACACTATAATAACCTGCTGCCTTTTAAAATAGGAACTTTAGCCCGTCACCTAAATCACTAACTACGATTTATTTGTAGTGTGAGAAGGTAACGAATGACTCGTCGAGGTACACTATCGGCCTATTTTCGATTATAATTATTTTCACTGCAGTCAGATGCTGAATATGCTTAAACCTTATATCCATCCTGTTATTTTCGGTTTTTTCTACCTTAAGCCCAGTTATTTATTATTTTTCTCAAACTCGTTTCTTTTCCTGATAACCAATGGCATCATTAAATGCTAACATTATCTTTTTCACCATCGGCAGTTGTTCATGAATTTCGTTTATAGTCCGTCTCACAACACTCTTGTCAAAGTCATCTAGTACCATTGCAAGCATTTCACGAGGGTTATTGTATTGGAGTAGTCAAAGAAGTCTGCCGGATTTTCGGCTAATTTTTCTAGCAAACGTGTTTTCTCTTTTCTCACTTTTCGATTTGGGAACGTGACAACCCACATGTAGCTGGTGTTTCTTCACATTTTTTTAATTCGAATCGCTTATCTTCTTTTTCCGACTTTGGAAATCGATCGCCTTTTTTCATAAACCATACAAACTACTTATTATCTCCCCGGCCTGCCGTTTTAGTTTTTTTTGTTTATCACGATAGACATAAGTTCACTCATAATTTATAAAATTTTCTTCTGATTATAAACTGTGATTACTTTTCTCAAACAAAACTCGAATGAAAAGAAACGAATTTGCGCAAATGATCTTACAGGACAACTCCTTAATTGGATTATACTCCAGGCAGGATGAAAACTATGAACACAACCAACAATAGAGCTATACTGAATGTTGATATTATTCTAAGAAGGTGACTCATTTTCTGAGTTTTGGCTGGTCCGTGTTTATTTTTACAGTAAATAAATTATAATCACAATAAATTAATAATTTGTTTATGTACGTCAGGCAATTTCTAAGTTAGTTATTTTATCATTTAGCGTTGTTCTGCAGACGTAATTAGATAACTGTTAAGAATAGCCTACATTCTTATAATGGTACTTTTTCGGAATCCGACAGCCACTTTTTCAATTTTTTTCTTCTAAATCAGTGGGTATTTGCAGAGAAATTATAAACATAATCTAACCAAACTTAAACTACACTCACTAACCTTGACTAACGAGCTTAGGTTAAGTTTGGTTAGATTATAATTATAAAACCCACCGGGTTGGTCTAGTGGTTAACGCGACATCGCAGACCAGCTGATTTTGAAGTCGAGAGTTGTAAGGTTCAAATCCTAGTAAATATAAAAATTTTTATACGGATTTGAATACTAGATCGTGGAAACCGGTGTTCTTTGGTGGTTGGGTTTTTCAATTAACCACACTTCTCAGAAGTGGTCAACCTGAGATTGTACAAAACTACATACACTTCATTCTCATCATCCTCTTAAGCAATACCTTAACGGTAGTTCCGGAGGCCAAACAGATAAAAGAGAAAGAGAGATTATAATTATAAGCATAATACTTATATTGGACCTCTTTCAGGTACATTTGGAAGACCCATGTTTGAATAAAATCGACGAGTAGAAATAAAAAAATAGGTTGGCGAGTGTAGGTTAAGTTTGGTTAGATTTTGTTTATAATTCCTCTGTAAATGCTTCCAAATACTACTGATTTGGAAGAAAAATTTAAAAAAGAGTGGCTGTTGGATTCTGAAAGAGAACCTTTATAACATTTAAAAATATACCATAGCATTTCTTTTAATGGCCGAATATAAAGTATAAACAGTAGCATTATAAAATATTTAAAAGTAATCCATAATACCATCCAGTAAGATAAAATAATAAGTTGCATTTACAAGAAAGCAATCTTCTTATGCGCGTCAAAACTAAACCGAATGTTTTCAATTTGGATGGTAGTCACCGCGTTAGCCGTTGTAGCCAAGCTTTAAGTTTCATTTCGGCAGCTATACGATTCTAATCCTCTACAAATAATGATAATACACATTGATCCTAGCTTATCATAGATTATTCGCGACTTTCAGCGCCCCGAACATGGTTCTCTTCCGAATAATGTTAGGAAAATTAGAATATCTATTTGAAATAATAGTACTGAAACCGTACGAAAAAGATTATCGATCTTTTAGATTGATATGCTCTCCTTTTACCATCATTATATCGATATAAATATACCGAAATGGAAAGGTAATTATCGATATATTAATAACAACGTTGATTTTCGTAATTGTCTCGCGAATGTATTGTAAGTTGAGAGCACCGGTTATGGAAAACTTATGTTTTTGACTTTTTAATGTTGAGGAACCATTTAAAATATAAGATTTTATTCTAAATAAACTTCTCTGTAATCTTATATTAAATATAAAATCGTTTTAATGTATGTTATATATACTGTGAGGTTATGACACCATTCTGGTTACGGTTACTAACAAATCTTGTAAATATTATTAGATATATTTTTATATTTCCTTTAATTACAGATGTGATTTTTTTTTTGTTTTTTTTTTTAAGTGATTTGTGAAAAGATATGTTCTAGCATTTTATTTACGGTAAGTGTTATGTTTTGTTTAAACATGAACCGGCATTATTTACGTTTCCTATCTTTTTGGTTTGAAAATTCAGAAAGATTCATTGTAATTACTATTAAGAAAATTCTATTTTTAATGAGTGCTTATTTCACAAAAATATAATGTCGTATTCTGATTTTTAAGAAACTTTAACTGCACAAATTGCAAACTTGAGATACAAAATTTATTTCAGATGTGTTTTTGTTTTCTAAAATTATATGCTTCATACATATGACCAACAAAAAAAATTCGTTTGAAAAAAATTGAATTACTGTAATTTTAACGACTGCAATAACTTAGTACAATTATTTTTTTAGGTTTTTTATTTTTCATATCACCATTTACCTCATCTATGTGAAATATGTTTAGTATTGTGTTTGTTACTGCGCCTAATTATGTTTCCCTAACACAGATTGAAGTAGTAGTTATTTGTAGGAGGGGTTGTTTGCCCAGTAGACAAGTAGTATTTTTATTCTGTGTTCATTTATTCTTAGATACACAGGTTCTAGTGTAGAATCTGTTTATTATTGGAGTGCAGGTGGCTTGATGAAGTAACTTTTCTGTAACACACTTAAAAATTATGAAATACAATACACAAATACATAAAAATAAACTTCACTACTGTAATTAATGATTACACAGAATTCAAATTAATATATATTTTTTTTACATATTCTAAATAAGTGTTTTTAGCTTAGGAATATGCTAACATGTTTATATCAAAATGAGAAACAGAGGTGCAAATCTTGAAGTTATACTAAAAGCAACAGATTAGAGTCAGGATTTGTATTTTAAAAATATTAAACTTTGACATGTTTTGCTCATTGACATGACATATACATATATGACATTCTAATATTCTTTCTCGTTTCCTATAGGTAAGATTATTTCATTACATTTCTTTGATCATAATAAATACTGAACTGTTGAAAAAATCTTATAGTATTGTTTTTGTCACAGTAAAAATGATGAAGTTCAAGAATTGTTGATTGTAAATCTATTACTGCACTCTGTTAAAAACAACAAAACTACAACTGGTTGGCAGCACATAATTTACTTATTTTACTGATTAAAGTAGGATTTATAAACTTGTTTTCCATTAATTAGATAATGTTATTTTAATGGGTAAATGTATGACATTTATTACTTGAAAAGGCTTGTCTACCCTTTATAATTTGGAAACACAATTATGGCTTCTAAAAAATTGTGTTAAATTGGCCTTTTAAATAATTGTACATTATAGTATTACATTCGTGAAGTAATTCAAAGTTTTTTCATAACAACACTATAAGTAAGAAATATAAATATGTAAAAATTTATTTTTAAGTAATATAGTTTGTATATGAGAAGTTTTTATGGTGCAGAGTAGTTAATGGGAAAATTACATTTTTTTTTTTTCAGTTGTCTTTAAAATTTACTAATGTTAAATAATTTTGATCACTGACTTTTATGGGCATAAACAGTTGCAAGTACATTATTCTACTGTAGTCAACTTACGTAGGATCAAAGTTCATGGAGAAACCTCTATGCAAATTAGTATCTATGTTGATATTAACATTTTTAGAAAAAAGAATGATAACAATTTTTTAATGAAAATTAATTTTTATCAATTCAAGAATCATTTTCTTTCACAAATAATAAATAAATGAGACAGTTGTACATTTAAGTCTGTCATTTTGCTATTGTTATCATACCTTTATATTTTTGTTTCTTTTTAATAATTTTGCCCATATATATGTTTTTACAGATAATGTCAGACGCTTGGCAGGAGATCCAAGCAATTAAGAATAAGCGTAATAGTTTACGTGAAAGATTGCAAAAAAGGAAAAAAGAAAGACAAGATATATTAAATCTTTCTGGTAAGCCAATTTTTTTTTTTTAGATCACAAAACCTACCTGGATAATTTTATCTGATGACAGCAATAATTAATAAAAGTGTAAGATATTATTTAGATAATTCTGCAGTATGTTGTTTTAATTTTAAGTTGAATAGGTCTATGAAATGTATAAAAATTTGTATTGGTTTTTCTTATGCTTCAAGAAAGTAAAGAGGAGATTCTCTCCTCAATCTCCTGTATGTTAGTTTTTTTTTATTTGTTCAATCAGAAAGTTCCTATGGAGTTCTTGTATCTTTTTTCAACATAAATGAAAGATATATTTTTTAATGAAAATTTACATTGTTTAATAGACAATTAAAAGATGTTTTTCTTCTTATTTATTTTTGTTCAGTGTTAAACACTGAACAAAAAAAAATACACCATCATTATACCTGCAGGTGATATGTATTCCACTGCTATAGACATAGACAACCTTAGGTCAAGCACTTCTCCAGCATTCTCTTTTCATAGTTTCTTGCATTCCTTTTCTCATTTTGGTCTAAAAGCAATAATAAATATTTTCACATTCCATAGAATTGTAGCTCATGATCAGTAGCAGAGTATGTTATTTCTTTGCATTCCTTTTTCTTAATCTTTATTTTAAGTTTCTTACTTTCATTTCTTCTGAACAGCTTTGTTTGACTAGGGACTATTCTTTTTTCTTTTTTTTTCATATTAGCCATATTTGTGTTTCAGAGAAAATTAAAAGACCAAAAAATAAGTAAATTTAAAAAAATTAAAACCTACGTAAGAAAGTGGAATAAACTTCTAAAAATGGCTATTTGAAATACTTGACTATTTGAAGTCGACACCAAATTAAAAATCAGTACTATAAAGCTATTAATTTTAAATTTGGTTTTGTTTTCGAAAAGTAATTTTTGAAGAACTAAGAAAAGTTTTAGTTTTTTTAAATTTGTTTTTTTATTTCATTTTTGTAACTTTATGTCCAGAATAGTTGTTTTCCATTCTGAAGCATACATTGAATCTGCTATTTATATAAATAAAAGACTGATTGCATTAAAAGTAATAATAGCTTTACTCTTCGAAGTGTAGAAAATGTAAACACATAATTACGCAGTACTTCTATCAGGAGTATCTGAAATTGTGTTTTTACTTACAACTGGATGTTGTAAGTAGCAAGAAGCCAATGCCGGTCCAAAATCCGTCCCCACCCTGTGTGTGAACTGAGATTTCTAAACTTTGATGAATAATACTATGAACATAAATAATTCTGAAATAAATAAAAATGATTCTAAATTATTAAGAGTGAACAATCTCAACACAGTAATGATAACTAAGAGAATTGTATTATTTACTCATTTGAAAAAAAAAGATGAGTTTAAAACTTATTTTTCAGTGTATGAAGTGAGTGCACCTTTACATAAGTTAAAGTGTTACTCATTTTAACTAGTAAATGATAATGTCGTGTAGAATTTATGTATTCTAGAGATTCTGCAAGTAATACCATTCATGAGATATCTAGCCCATTAAATCTCTCTTGGCTGGGTTTGCTAAGTATTAAATTAGACTAAACTTCAGTTTTATGTATGTCGATTTTAGTTTTATTAAATATGTAATCTAATATCTTTATAAAAATAGTTTGTTAAATATTATTCAAATGTTTCAGATTCAACTAATGTAGTATCACCATTAAATAAAGTATTAAGTGCTGAAGGTGGTGGGAGCGGAGTTCCATCTCCAGTTGCTGTTAAAATTTCAGGTACACCAGATCATCCTGCTTTTATTCAGAATATTTATCTTACTTTAGTCAGCTTTTGTTGATTGTAATTGTATATTAATTATAAATCGGTGAGTCGCTCTGTAATTCACTTACTATTACAGAATCAAACTAATCTTTCAGTTAGATTGAAGTAAATAAAATTACTGATGGTAAATAAGCTGTCAGTTCATGGTTTTCATTCGAGACTACAGTTACTTAACACATTATGTTTGTTTTTAAGAACAATTTTCAACATATTCGTCATAGATAAATTTGGAAAATAAATTCATCACAGCCTCTGTTTTGAATAATTTTTTAACAATTCAAAAATTAGTCTTTTTTATGATATTTATCGATACTAATTCCTGACTTCCAATTTCATACATTATTTGGTCATTCACTGAAGTATTGGATGGTGTAATTACTTCCGTTATGGTAGATTAGTTTTGTGAATGTAACTTATTGCAATTTATTTTTTAAACTAAAAATAATTGTAATAATTTTTTTAATTTATTTAATACTGCCAAAATATAATTAATTGAAACATTATTTTGTAATGTTATTCAAAAACAGTAGTAAACAATTTTATAGAAAAATCTTTAAAAATGAGAGATAAAATGAAATAAAAGTATGAATTAGATCTAAATTAAATATAGTTTAGGAAAGATCACAATTTACTAATATTTATACAATTTTTACTGTATTACTAACAATGGTATCGCCTATAATTGGCAAGTATATTTTTAGGTTCATGTAGGCAGGGTCTTTTTTAATAATCATAGAAAATTTTTTTTTTTTTTTGTGTAGAACATTTAGCATATTAAATTGAAGACAAAATTCTAAATATTATTGTATTTTAGTAGTATATTGTATTTAGTAGTAACATTTCAGAAATTATTTTTGGTGTTCTTTTAGTTTTTCACCAAATAATAATCATTTGATATGGTTTAAAACTAAGTAAAGTGTAATATGTGTTCACGAGTATTGACTTTATTTTTTACATACTGGTCCTTGTTATTTAGATTAAATTTTTTAAAAAAATAGATGATTATCTTGCACAAATAAAGAATTAGAGATATATGGTGCAAGTGCAAAAATAAGCTAATTTTCTTGTTATCATTAATATAAGTTTTTTTTTAAATTCTGTTTCACACACATTGCAGTACTTTATTTAGAAACATTTAACACTGTTTGTAAAACACGATAAAATGATCACTGAAAGAAGGTAGATAAACAATGAAAGTATGCCATAGGAGGTAGTCACTACCAAAAATGGAGAAATTTGTAGTAATTTTCAAAGGTATGTGAACAGAATTTTTTTTAACAAAAGTATTGTAAGAGTTCTAAAAAAAAAAATTACAATATATAGTGTCATACAAACACAAACACTGGTGGTAGAAGAGCTGATAATTAAAAAAATTATTGAATTAAGTAATTATAGAAGCATTACTATAATAATAATTATTGAAGTAAGGTTACACCTGTAATACACCTGGCACTCTAGCCACTGTTACAAACATCAAAACTGCAGTATTTGCTGCTTTTAGGGTAAATAATACATCATGCCTGTAGTGAAATAAAGCTGAATTTCTTAAATTTTGCAGAAAATAATTATTTATTGTGAATAATTTTGCAGAGGTTCTAGTTGATAGTAAAGTGAAGGTGTTAAATTAATGAGGAATGTAAACCTTGTTGTTACTCTCAAGTATGTTGACTAATGAAACAACATAATATATGAAACAAGTGTGTTGATTTGAGTGGTTAATTATTTCAAATTTGACGATAACAATGGAGAATAATATAACTTTAATAGTTATGAATATTGACTGATAATAATGTTTTTTTTTTTTAAAGTGCACATTGTTATCTGAGAAAATATTTTTCCAATTATCCAATTGTTCATGAATTACCAAAAGTAATGGAAATTTGTAAAACTTTATTTTGATCAAAGAATGATTATGTATCAGATTATGTTAAAATTTATCCCACTACTGCTAAGCAAGAAATAATAAGTTATTGCTGATTGTGAACTTAGATCAATAAAAGGATAATACAAACTTTTTTAAAACATTATTATGATATGACAGAAAAACTAAAACAAATCAAAGTATTACCAATCACACTGATTGGTAAAAGTCTTCCAGATTTCTTTCTCTTCATCTCCTGTGTCACTGATCGCCTGTCCTGTGACAATTAGGAGGAGTATATTTTACAGTCTAAAAGTTATATTATTTTAAGTAATAAAATATTTTTTAGTTTAAATAACAATTACAAAAAAAAACCTAAAATTCTGGAGTTTTAGTTTTTATTTGAACCAATTTTTTAAGATATTTTATTTATTTATCTTTTATATCAAATTAACATAAAATTAATGTATAGATTTATCAAATATGTAATAGTTTGAAACAAAATTCTTTGCCTTGTCACAGTAATTTGGTTGTAACTCTGTTGATAAAAAAACCGTAATCATTTTATTATAATTTTTGTGTACAAAAATTCTCCTTTAAAAAAACACATACTCTTAACATCGGTCAAGTCAACATAGTAAATGATGATTGTTGACACTCTGTAAACTTATAATAAATCTGCTTTACTTTTAGGAATACTGTCAATTGACAGTAGCATTTACACATTGTATTTTTCATGATCATATTTTAGAAGATCAAGATGAAAGTGATTCTCAACAAGGAAATTGTGCTGATAATCGTATTAATAGCCGTGTTTGTCCTCCACAAGTCGACCCAAAAACAGAAGCAAAACTGTTAGCTGCATTATGTGAAATTTCACTTACTCTTCCAACATCTTCATCTACTCTAGCATCATCTACTAATGTATCGCACGATATTATTGTAAATTTATTACAAAAATTTGCTACTCAACAACTTATAACGTAAGTGATAAACTATTTAGAAGCTCTTTAATAGACTAATTACTAATTTAAGTAGACTATTCTCAATTTAATTTTGATTTTTTATCTTTTATTAATAATCTAAGTAGTGTAGTGATTTTAATGTTGTCAGCATAATAAAAAATTTTACATTGTAGTTTTCTGTGCATCTTCATTAGATTTTAGGAAGTAAATCTAATATATCTGGTAAAACAAAAACCCCCAAAGGGGGTGGTAACAGGGTATGTGTCTGGATACTCAGTTTGGTTTTTTGTACTTTATTATATTTTGTTGGTGTAATGTAATCTTTGATTATTTTTTTTTATAAGATGCTTATAAAATTTTTTAAATTAGTTTGCAATCATAGATTACAGATATTAAATATGTTGACTTTAAATTAAAGTCAAAATGCTAAATAAGCCATATTGCAAGTACCTGACAACTCAGTCAAATAAAGATTGTTTTATTTTATATGAAAATGGCCTAAGTTTTGTTGAAATAAAAAAGAGGATTGATATCTTCTTACTTAAATGGCCTACATGTGGGTAAATTAAAATTTAAAGCCGCCTGATAGGATTTTTATAACTGTTAATCTACATTCTATCTGTGTTTTCCAATATAAATTCAGAACTGTCTGTATGGCTGGCTCTGATTTTATGAAGTGATAAATTTATATAGCTCAGTAGTGTGTATCATGCAAAAAATTCTAACATTAATGGAAGATCAATTTATCTCATAATATCTTGCAGTTCTAAGTCAGTAAATTTTTGCCCTTCAATAAGGAGAAGAATAATCAAACATTAAATGATGATTTAACTCATTATCACCATTGTATAAACAAATATTTTTAATTATAAAGTAAATTGATTAAGATTGCTTAGAGTCTGGAATATCATGACTCTTCTGTAAAATTTAATGAAGATTAAAAATTTTCATTAATTTATAGAATTTGATATAGATTATATTGATACAGAATTTTATATAATTATAGAATTTGATTCTATAATCAAATCAGTTATTGATACTTATTAACAATTCATATCAACTGTACTCCCAATGGGGAGTCTTATTCTTTAAGACTTTGGGTGTTGGAATCCCCACGGCCCTAGCCTCTGCAGTTTTTCAATATAGATTATATTGATACAGAATTTTATATAATTATAGAATTTGATTCTATAATCAAATCAGTTATTGATACTTAT
>JAAAKQ030299620.1:0-10185 GCA_010016005.3 Zanna intricata
TAAACGACTTATGAATGTTTTACTTATGAGTGATATGTTGCAACTAACTTGTTTGAAATCTTACGAGCTACTGACTTCTTTGAAATGCTACTTGCTACTGGCTTGAAATATTGCTTGCTACTGACCGAGGAATTCTACTGGAAATTGTCTGAAGTCTGGAATTGTACAGCCTTCTGCCGGTCTCTATATTGTAACTGAATATGACTCGAATCAAATATCAAAAACGAACCGACCATGTCGGTGTCTACCTTCAACGTTCTCAAAGCATAGAACGTAACATAAAAACATAATATATCATATAATATTTGATACATACAAGAACGTAACATAAGAACGTAACACCTGTTGCATTAAATTTTTTAACGAACTTTTCACTAGTCGCTTCCTTTTCAAATTTCCCCCTGAACTTTCTCCGATACACAACATGAGATTTTATTCAAATAAGTTTCAACACGAATGCTCGTTTTTCAACAGTTAAGTTCATTTGTTGAAAAACGCTTAACTGTTCAAAAGCCAATGCTCAACACAGACTGGCAATAAAAATGTGCAAGAGGTAAACAGTCCTTTCCACTCCAATTCAACATCTTCCACATTATTATACCCACTTCACACCAACCAATATTTACATTTTAACAAAAATATGCATTAAAGTATAAACTGCTGAGTGAAGGGGTCTCTTTTAGTAGAACACTCTGAATATATATATATATATATATATATACAGTATATAGACCCTGGGTATAAAATTTGTGGATCGAAAATCTCCAAAGCTAGTGCACATAGTTTATTTGAAGTTGTGCATGAGAAAATTTGATGAAGATTGATTGAGTCGTTCTTCATTTAAGGTTGACAAAAATAGCATAACTTCAATTTGAGATTATGTTGTCTGTGAAGTGGTGTAGTTTTCACACGTACGTGCGCTGGGAGTCACAATAGTGAGTGTGAAACTTGATTCATATGTTTAAGAGTCTACTCGTTAATAGAACGTACGTAGTGAAAATCACTACTGTACTAAATAGTACTGTGAAAATCAGGGCGTTTGTTACTGCGAAATAGTTAGGGCATTGGAAACAAAAGTTCGGTCTTCTAGCGCAGAACTAAGCTAGAGTTTTTATTTTTAATTCGGTAAAAAAATCAAAACCCCGCATTTATTGCTAACAATAAATGCAGCAAATAAAGAGACGTCAACCTTCCAACTTGTAGCATCATATCAAACCACGCTTCTAACTTCTCCGCTCAAATTTGTTCGACCTTAAATAGAACGCAACTCAAGAACGACGTAATCAGTCTTCTTCAAATATTTACATGTACAACTACAGATACACTACTACAGTATATCTAAATTTCAATGATATTGATTCAGTAGTTTTGGCGATTTCGAGACACAATTTTACTGTGTGTTTATATATACCAGTATTTATATATATAAGGAAACTCCGATTTAAATTAATGGTATTTTCATAGTCCTCATACCTCAAAACGCAAAGAAAATTTCTTTTCACTCCCTCTCACCATGCGACAGAAAGTAATATTGTACTAGCTTTGAAAAGTCGGTAAAAATCGAGCCTTAACTTAGTATTGAGGTAATGGAAATATTTAACGAAAATCATCTATCAGTAAACTGTTGATTTACCTCATATTTATAGAAAAATTTCTTACGTTACACATTGTAATTAAACGTCGATTGTTCATCATTCCCGATTTATTTATTTTTAAAATCGATCCCGTGAATGAAAAATTATATAATTTTGTTTTAAGTATTATTACAATAGAAAAATATTTCTTCTTACTTAACTTGTCTTGAAAGTGTTTTTTTTTTTTTTTTTTTTTTTTTATTGGAAACGTGTATTTATAATAATTTTTATTAGTAATCTTTTGTCGCTCAATTATCTACTAAGAAATGTAACAAATAAGTTTAATGTTGTAAATTACAAAGTATTAAAAAAGGACAGTAACTAATTTGTACTTTTATTTTAAACATATACTAATTTGGATTGTAAATAATGAAATTAATATTGCTTTATTATAATTAGTTATTAATATGGTGATTTGTAGTTGTGAAATCGGTTAGAAAAAACAGAGTGAATACTTTGTCAAAAACAGCACTTTTCAATTTAAGAAGATAATATTTAATTTTATTTAACTACATGATAATTTTAAGGAATTAAAGATTAAAAGGGTCATAACTTTAACAAAGGATCCTGAAATTTTCCAAGCTAGCAGCTATACGGTACGTCCTACCGTAACCCGACTGAGAAAAGTTAAGAAAAATCAGCAGCCAGTAAGCGTTGTTGCTAGGTTACGGTATTCCCTTGCTCTTTCAATCCCACCACAATTCTTCAACTCCATCTTCTCCTCTTATTCCTCTTTCCCATCCCTGTTTTTCCTAAGTAGTTCAGTACCATAAAATGCTTTTCTCTTTTCTTCGTTTATACTTGTTTCTTCGTTCTATTCATTCTGTTTAGTTCTAATATTCTAGGACAGTTCGACCGTTAATTTGCAAATAGCTTAGCAGACAGAGATTCAATGTTATTCATTCTATATGATGCTGGTACCAGTAGTAAAGAAACTATATATAAAATATTTCTCACTATAAAATGCACTATCTTTATTAAACATACAAGGTCAAACACCTAAATACGAGATACTCGTATATCACTTCTATTTTTTTTTTCTATTTCTTTTTTTTTCTTTTTTTTTTTTTTAATAAAAAAAGATTTTAATGGAATCATGTTATAAAATCTCTTTTTTTAAAGCAATAACGTGAAAAAGATTTGTAAATTTTCACGTTCTCTCTTCTCTCTCTCTCTCTATATATATATATATAGAATTGATTTATATATACATATATTTATAATCTAAGAAAAGGAGACAATTTTTCTCTTTCTTACTATAAGATTTTCAAAACCTTATATATATCATATTATATTTTAAAAAAATACTGTATAATTTTTTTTTATTGTGGTATGTACATATATATATTCTATATAGTAAGAGAGAATAATTCTTTCTTCCTCCCAGATTTCTGTGTTAAATGTGTCAAATGATAAATTTCTCAAAGTTTTAAATGTCATTCCAAAAGTCTAGGTAAAAAGTAATGTACATCTATTTGTGCGTATGTTCTTGGCACAGAATGGATAGTCACTGTTTCGGGGAATATTTTATCTCCCCTTACTAATCATAGAACCTTTGATTCCTTTAATTAAAAAGAATCTTAGGATCTTTCATTTAAATAGGATGTCTATTTTACTGACAGACTTAGATTTATTTAGTTTATATTGTTTTTACTTTCTTTATATTTTTGTATTGGAATCTTCTTTTCTGTACAATTTCCTATTTCTTCAGTATTTTTTCAAACCCCCCCGGATCTTCATCGATCCCGACGTTCCAGCCCCCCAAATCCGACCCCGGATTTGGGTTTATACATTTTACTTACAAACGCGCCCCCCCCCATAAAAGGGCGTGTGGTACTTGTTTGAAACGGATTTTTGCGAAGAAACCAAAAATCTAACATGCGTAGATGTGGATCGCTTTCTATGAACGAGGGAGCCGTCCAAAGCATCTCGAAGTCGTTAGTCGCGCCCCAAACGTAAAGGCAAGAAACGATGTAGGCCTGTGTTATCTGAAGCGGACGATTTCTCTCCTGGAAGCCTGGGAGACCTCATGAACCAGTTGGACTTGGCTATGATGTTGTTGAGACAGAACTTGGGTTCTAACCTGACTAATTACATTACTAAGCATGAAAAAGGAATTGGCTCAGATACACGAGGGGCTGAAGAAGCTTGGTAAAATGTCCCCATCATTAGTAGCGGTGACACAGGCAACACAGACTGATGTCATGGCGGACACATGCTTGTCTAACATCTTGACCCGTGAACTTATTGATGAAGAACTTTTAGATCTTATACCGCACAAATGGCCTGCGATGTGTAAGAACAGAGTCTTGACCGACAAGTGTAGCTTGCACGATCTGGATCGACGAACATGGGCAAAAGATGGACGCGCTTGGGAGACCTTGCCGAAACCTGGTGATGTGGTACTTGATGAATCAACACTGATGAGTGACGACGCAACGGTCAAGAAAACATAAGAGTACAGGATTTATTATATATAATTCTGCCGATGGTGAAAAGAGTTCTGTCCATGGACAATTGGGCAGATAGATAGCGGGTAGCTGAGGTATTCACATTGACTAAGATTTCTGTCCTTAATGCATGGTGTACTAAGTGGTATAAAGAGGTTAAACACTGTATTACGCAGCTGATCACCGGACACGGTAACTTTGAGGCATATCTTTGTAGGATTGGGAAGAGAGATTTTGGAACGTGTATGTTCTGCGAAGATTATGATACTGTTGAACATATCTTATGCTATTGCCCAGAATGGCAGCATTAACGAATAACGGCTGGCATCGCTGGATTTAGCCCGGAAGAAGTTCTATCTTATAAGTTGAGTACCTATGAAAACTGCAGAGCAATAGACGGATTTGCCGCACATGTTTTGAACCGTAAAGGCTGTTGAATTCAGAAGAAGAGTTCTGTAATTGGAGTGATTCTCGATTGCATTAGAAAAAAACTATAAAACATCTATGGGGTAAAAGACCCGAACCGGAGGAGGCGTTCATCTACGTATGGGAGCTTCCCATTAGAGTAGGCATGGAATATCAGCATACCCGGCCGCCAGAGGCGAATGTTGGGGACAGCATAGCTGAATCCGACCTCTCCGTCGGTTAGAGGCAAGAATTCATGCCTTCTTGCCTCGAGATCTAGTCCGGGTGGGCCGAGCTACCGTACTGGACATACACTCGGTAGGCGGGGAGGCCGCATTTGAGGCAGAGACACTCCTCTGGGTTGAGCAATACTTAATTGTAGGTCCGACCCAGGGAAGAGAGGGAAAATAGCCACCAAAGAACACCGCTATCCACGATCTAATATTCAAATCCGTATAAAAGTAATTATTTTTCCTAGAATTTGAACCTTAGAACTCTCCACTACGAAATCAGCTGATTTTCGGTGACGAGTTTAACCACTAGACCAACCCGATGGGTTGAGGTCTGTGTAGTGGTGTATTTTCATACGTTCATATACAGCGACTCATAGTGGTGAGCGAGTTAACTTTTTTTTTTTTAGTATTATTTATTATTATTGTCGTGCTTTTTTGACTATTTTTTTATGAATCTAAATTATTTTTTATGAATCAAAGAGGTTTTTTTGCAAACTTTTAGTTTAGAATGAGTTGTTTTCAAAAGGAAACAAACTTATACAACAAAACGTCGGTCTTTATTGTAGAACTAAGTAAGAATTTTTTCTTAATCTCAAAACAAGTAGAATCGCTTTTATACATTACATAGATATAATTATTACTAAACATAAATATTTTTTCTGTTACAAGGATTTTAATCTTGATATTTAAATGACGTAATCATATTTTTCAGAAGTGGAAGTGTTTTATTTTAAAATATGAATTTATACATCGATATCATTAAAATTTAATCATTTTCCTCTTGTGTTGTTTCCTCCCCCTTAACAGTTTAACTCTACCTAACCAAGCTTTCTTGTTATATCAAATGAGTTCTAGAATATTATATTTTGAATCGAACGAATTACTTTCTATTTATTTATATCCATCTTTTACATTATGTTAAGTTGTCACGCTATAATATGGACTTGGATTTGAATTTTATACGTATCCATCGATTCTACTTCTTTTCCTGACTGTTTCTCTATTCACATCATGTACGAATGTGTACATGTACTTCTTGGTAAATTAGGAATACAGAAAAGATACATTATTAAACTGTCTATCAGAATTTCTTATATATAATCTCCATTTTTTATATTTGTTTCTTCTTTTATCTTTTTACATTATTCATTTTAGAAACGAAATGAAATGAAAACGAAATGAAAATAAATATACTATACTTGAATCTAAAATAGGTTGCGATATTTTTAAATTTATTTCTAGTACGTAAATTTATTTATACTACTTTAAACTATAGATGTTATAATAAAAATAATAATAACTATTGTTATTATTAAAATAATTAATGATTTATAACTACAAATTCTTAAATTATAATTTAATTGATTTGTTTAATAGTTAAGTAAATTATTGTTTAAACAAATTAGTTAAACGATTTTCATCATTAATACTAAAGAATAATTTGTGTAAGGGGGATGCAATAAATTTAGGCTACTGGAAACCATTTCTACTTAATTTCAATATCTCTTATAACATTTCGATTTAAATACTAGTTTTATCACTGAGCTTTGATTTTAGAATTTAATTAATGGTATTGATTCAGAAATGGATGATGTAAGACATAGGGTATGGTCAGATCAGATGTCGAACTGTGACTGGGCTCAATGTTATAATTTTGGTTTTTTATAATTTAAAAGATAATTTTCATATAAAAAATTAGCTAAAAAAAAAAACAAGTGGATGGGTAAGTTTATTTTTAGTGAATCTGAAAATTGTGAAGAAAGAATTATTTTGTTGTTTTAGAAGAGTTATAAATTCCGAACCCTTAATAGAAAAAACATTGGGTTTTTAACAATATTAATACATGCTCTATTTAGCTGCAGCAACGGCATAAAGTGAAATTACTTAGGAAAGTATTCGGCAAAAATTTTGGGTATTAGGATTTTTACAGATATATACGTTTCAAGAACCCCTTAGTCCAAAACACACAAAAAAAAACTCTTTTAAAGTTTTGCGCAAGAAGAACGACTTTTCGTTTCCGACGCTCTCTCGATAATGAGTCCAAACGCCATGATTTTCAAAGACCAAGGAACTACATATATTCGATTAACCAGAAGATTCTACACACAAGCATAAAGTTTCAAGTCGATTACTGCATGAGGGCGTACGAAAAATACACCATTCTGCAGTCAACTAACTCCAATTTTTTTTTTTTTTTAATTTTATTTTAGTATTTTAATTTGCTTTTTAATTCGGATTAATATTGCTAACAATAGATACCGCAGATGAAGAAACGTCCACGTTCCAACGTGCAGAATCATAACCAACTACGCTTCTAACTTGGTCCGCTCAAACTTTTTCGACATTAAATTGAGCGTAGCCAAGAACGACTCAACCAATCTTCATGAAATTACTACTACTACAGCTACACTACTACACAGAACTACTACAGCACATCTCATTTGCAATGAAATTGAACTAGTTTTGGAGATTTCCAAGCCACAACATTGTATACCCTAGGCTTATAAATAAAATAAGTACATATATGTAAGGAAACCATAAGTGAATGTCATTTTCATACTTCTCATACCTCAAAAACTAAAGAGAATTCATTTCCACCCCCTAAACCCACAGTTCGACGGAAAGTGATTCCGTACGTTTCTTCGAAAAGTTGGTAAAAAGAAAATTTATAGCAATTTCCATAAGAAGTATTAACGTACATATGTGCGTTGGACTTATTTTGAAAAATATCTCGGAACTGTCCCAACATACATTTTAAAAGAATGGTTAAAAAAATCTTTATATAAGGAGAGCTGATGGCTTTAAATTTTGGATAAATTAAAATGTCTAGTTGTAGCATTTTTTGTTTTTAATTTTTACTTTTTTATAATGGTTGTAGAAAATTGGGATTATTAGTTTAAATTAAACTTCTCACGCTTAAATTTTAATGAAAGTATTTATTAAATTATTTAATATGTCAAAGTTTTAAGTTGATCGGCGGTAGAGTTGAGGGATATTTAATATTTTTTCTAAACTGTTTTTTTTCTCACATCTCAAAAACCCATTGACCAAAAAAGTTCATTTTTATATACGTGTATATGTTACCGTGAAAGACCAATACCTGGCAAATGTCGGCACATACCAAATACATCGATAAAAGACTGAAATATTTGCTTATTCGGATCTACCCCGGTATACGTAGACAAACTCAGATAAGCTCTAGCGGGGGTCGAAACGATAATTAGAAATTTTTTAAAAATCACCCAACACCAATCTGTAAGCTAAATATATTTATTTCTATAGAACGGTAACATATTACTGCTTTAGGAAATGTAGAATTGGCAGTTCTCTCAACATGCTATTTCAGAATTTAGATGTAGGTCAAATATAAAATTACAGTTAATTAATTTAAAACTGATTTTCCGGATGTTGAATAAGATAACTAACAGATTATAACTGGACTTAAAGTTAATTACGAGACATAATCCAGAATTTCAATTACTAAATGTATCAATAAAAAATGGTTTAAAATAGTATTGTGTGTTGTGTGTAAAGTGAATGCTAAAGGGAAGTAACAAAAGGATAGAATATATAATGTAAAACAATGTAATGAATATAATACGTTGTTATAGATTTACTGATAGGTTTTTAAGCAACCGGTGTTCGTTCGATACCGTTTTCTCTTACACCCTACGAGCCATGCTATTACACTAACGGCAGGCAAAGTATAAAACAAGCCGTATATCGCACACAATGGTTTGGTCATACGGGTTATTAATTCTCCCGCCTATTACGTTATTATAAAGACCATTCGATATACGATATGAACGTATGAGCCGGCTTACCCCTCCTTCATGTATACCTATGCTTCAAAACGCTTAATAACTGAATTGAATGCTTTTGACCCTATTTCAATTTATAACGAACGGTGATTTGTCGATCGTTAATATATTTAACCTATTTTACACTCCAATAGAACTTTCTCAATATAAGTGTATAATGTGTCTATCTATGTTGCTTATTATTAGAGATCGTTGTGTGTGAAGCGTATTGTATTCGTTTGGAAACCGCAACGTAATGTTTTTCTTTTGTGAACTACATACGTAATTAGAACAATCTTCTGTAATTAGAGGAAGCACGAGCATTATCGACTTTATTGTTCCATATTATAACATGAACAAGTTAAGTTTACAGTTAATTAAATTATAATTTTTTTTTTAATTTTCTAAGCTTTTGTCGTAAGCTTACAATAACTAATTTGGTAACATGCTATTGGAAAAATCTTCTGTTTCAGATATAATATCTTAATCAATCTTAAAAAAAGAAACATATACCAGAACTAAACGCGTCTTTGGTAAATTATTAGTATTTTACTAATCATTTATTTAAATAAACGACAAGAAAACGTACCATTTACACCATTTATTTTCCGGCAAGTACATTAAAGTAGAAAGTTTGGTGATCATGTCAAAAATGGGGTATCGGATGTTTTTTAAATCTTTACGTTTTAGGGTCCAGCTAGTTCAACTACACCAAAACAACAAACGTATGTATGTGCGAACATTTGTAGGTTTGTGTGTTGTATTGCGTTTCGCTATCTCTATTGACCGAACTGATTTTCTTCAAATTAAGCTCATATATTTCTATATATAGGGCACTGATCGATTATATTCATTATTTTTTTCAAAATGTCTTACGAAAGTGGGGTATAAGGCGAAAAATTTCGATTTTCTTCAGAGGAGGTTTAGAGAAAATGTTATTAAAGAAAATTCGTTGCCTACACTGCATCTATAAATAAAATAAAAAGAAGTTGTTTTCTCAAAATCAACCCCACCCCTTAATATGTTTTTTGTTCTTTCCCACTATCTCCCTTCGGTTTAAATATTTATCAAAAATTTTTGTAAGGTTTATATTTCATATATAGAACTATTTAAAAAATATCTAGTGTTTTTTAAATGATACAACTACCAAACCTAAATGCAGGAAAAAAGTTTTTTTTTTTTTTTTTGCTTCTTATGTTAGCCTTTATTAAAACTAACCTGAAAAAACCTATATTTTAATGTTTTTAGAAAAACCTTTCTTATTTTTTTGACTCTGTACCGAGTGCGTTAAACCTCGCGACTACACCAGTCTACCGATCTTACAAGCGAAATTTGTTCTGTGTAAGTAGTGAAATTACACTGGTAGGACTTTTTTGGAACGCGGCTTCAGCTGCGTGACGGGTACATTTAGTACAGCCTTTTTAAAGATTTCAAAATATTGACAGTATATTAATAAACTGTTTCACTAGTAACGCAAACTAAATATTTTATATAAAAGGTTTTTTTTTTTGTGTAATTAAAGAAACATAATAATTTATCTTTACAATTTTTTTATAAGTTCTGTTTAATGAATTAATAGCAAAATGTTCTGAAAAAAAAAATATATATATGTAGTACAGGTACACACACACACACAAACAAACACACACACACACACACACAC